>JANZXR010340525.1:0-24660 GCA_027575705.1 Erythroxylum echinodendron | reverse complement strand
AAACAAAACAACAACACCTAACAAAACAAACACACCATGCAATAATGTGACAATGGCTCTAATCTTCATGAACTAAACTTAACCTTGGACATACTTATTCAAATTACGTCAAATCATTAGCATGCAAAACGTGTGTCTAGAGGCTTTGAACTAATATACAACTAACTCAAGACTAAGTGTTAACCTATTTACCCTTTTCAATTATGCACACACATTAATAATTTTTCGGTCCCTCATACTTGGCAACTGTTCCTAGGTATGATTCCATGAAACTTCAAGCCTATTACAAGTCTGGTAGGTTTTTATTTAATCACACAAATTTTATTTTATTATTATTTTTTAAACCCGAGACTTAGCCTTTAACTCAGAGGCAAACATTTGTGATGAATGACGATTCAGTTACTCTACTACGTCGTTTATTAATAGCTTGGTTGAAACGTCATTATAACCTTTTTACGCGAAGGCACACATTCGTGATGCGTGTCGATCCAGTTACTCAGCTACATCACGTTTTCATCTGGCTACTAGCTCTATTCATAACCCGAAGGCTAGTAGAATAGTGATTATTAACACTTATTAAACACTTTTTTCTACCTTGTTGCTTTTAGCTATTCGTTTCTATGAAAAATACTAGTTGAGCTACTTAACCTAAAAGGCCTCAAATTATGAATGAATGTGACAATCTATAAGGTGCTAAATTTACATTAGGTCCTAATTAGGCCGTATATTTATCCTAAAGGGGCCCTATTTCACTAATTTTGCAAGCCAATGATTGTTCACAACCTAATAGACCATGTCCAAAATTTAAAAAAAAATTCAGTCAATTTAAGCCATTAACACATTCACACACTTCATAACATGCAACCTAATACTATCATATGGTATGCAAAATTCACATACAAAAGAAAAACACAGAATCCCTCCCCACACTTGAACAATACATTGTCCTTAATGTGAACAGAATCCCTCCCCACACTTGAACAATACATTGTCCTTAATGTGAGAAGGAACACGTACGACACATATATAAACGAAATGTCAAAACAAAAATTAAAATAACAAAGAACAGATAAAATTAATGATAAAAATAAAATTAACAATAAAAATAAAAATAACAGAAAATAAACACATAAAACAAAATAAAATTGGAGAAAATTTTGGGTTAGATTTAGATCTTAAGGAGATGGAGGTGGTGATGGTGTGGGAGGTAGTAATTGAATACCTTGAGCTTCGAAATACTGATAAAGTTGGTGGATTTCTTAGCTTTGGAATCTTTGTGTACATACCACTTCCTTTAATGTTCTGTTGGTTTCGGATATCGCATCCAAAACTATTGTCCAACGTTGGTCTTCTTCTTCCGATTCCTTGATCGTTGATGCTTCTTATGCCTGCCTAGGCGGCATAGAGCTCGAGCTTGCCTGAATCATCTTGGTCCGCACATGTGTCTATTTATTTATTTCCTGCAGGCTCATATTGGTGAAGTGAATGATCTCTGCTAAAAATAGATGATGGTGGTCAAGGAACTCAGACAGATGCACTATTAACCCCCTCTGATCCACAACAAAATGCTCTGCGATGGCAGAAACCAGCTACCCCATTCCAAGATGGTTGCTTCGCTTGCGCGGAGCTGTAGTAAGAGCATTCAGCACATGCGTAGATTTGCATACCAGAATACTATGGTCCATACACCACAATATGAACAGTTCTCTGGTTGACACTTGTTGGTCTCTGATTTGTCAAAGACCAATTGGAACATAAATTTGTGTAGCAAAAATTGTTCATATGACCAGATAATGTTGTTATGGGCATTTTTGGTATAAAAACACTCAATTCTAGTTAGCTCATGCCAATATTGGGAGACACTGAAATCTTCATGTTGATCAACGATAGTGGATTTGGGAAATCCACATATCTCACATATGAGTTCAATGTTAATTCATATGCTCTCCCGCCCAATCTAAACCACGTTTCCTTGGTGTTCCTAGGGTCAAAGGTTAAGGAAATAAAGAACTACAGAGTAAGTTCCCCATACATAGGGAATTGGAACCGTATAAATTGGCTCCACTTGACTCTCTCAGCTAGGTTTTCTATCCGCTCACGCACTTCTATTCGATCTAATGTATCAAAATCAACGTATTTAAGCATAACAATTTTCCTAGAACGAAGGGAACAGAAACGAATACCTTCTTCCTCGGTGTAAATGGGAAATAAAGCTCCAAAGTCCTCTGCTCGGTTTCATCTCCCCTGTCCTGTGACTTGTTGTGCTCAGTGAGGCTCCCGTCGGGCTGATTGCTTAATACGAGGCATGTTTGAGGTGAATTTGAAAAAATTTAGATATTGCAAAAATTTTAGAGATAAGTGAGAGTGTTTGAATGTTGGAATTCTAGAGAAATAAAGTAAAAATGAAAGTGGAGGTGAAAGTTAAGTAAGAATTGAATAAATAGGTGGCAAAAGGGTAAAATAGTAAAGTTGTCACTTAAAATTTCTGTCCTTCCCTTTTTGTACATAGTCGTAGGCCACATGCAACGTACCACTAAAGGAATTCCCAATCGCAGGCCATGATCATGACCTGATAGTTCACAGTTGTGGCCAGTGCATATATTCTGACACCAAGACCTTCTTCTCCCAATTCTTTTCTTCTCACAGTTTATAGTTCTTTTTCGCTTCTCTGAATACGTTTGCTTTCTTGTCCCCATGATTCCAAAATCCTATTCCTCTTTTTACTTTTATTAAACCAAAACAAGCACGAACCTAACTATAAAATTCAACTAATCTAGCAAGATTGAATAACAAACTAATTTTTCTATGGGTTGCCTCCCATGTAGTGCTTCTTTTAACGTTGATAGCACGCTCCTTGTAAAGATCATGGTAGTTGGAACAACTGATTTGAAGGCAGCTTCGTTATTAATCTCATAGTCTGAATATTTGCTACCATATTGCGACTACCACCTTCCTTGGAGTTCTCTTGCCTCGCCTTCTCCTTTGTGAGCGCTTCTTCCGAAAAGCATTTGCAGGATTCTCAATGTCTTCCCATTCTCCTCGAGGTTCAGTTTTATTGTGATCCACTGGAGTTGAAGGAGCTCCGTACTCTCTAACAGTCACCTGGAAGGTTAATTGCTCCTTCCCTACTCGTAGAGTTAGTTCGCCCCCATTTATATCAATCACTGCGCGTGCAGTGGCTAAAAACAGTCAATCAAGTATCATTGGAGTATCCTCATCTCCATTGATATCTAAAATATAGAAATCCTTGGGAAAGATAAAATTACCGACCTTGACCGGCACTTCGTGTATAATTCCCATCAGTTTTAGTGAAGTCCTATCAGCCGTCTTAACCAAAAACTTTGTGGGCACTAACTCTCGTAACCCCAATTTAAGACTGAGAGTGTAGGGCTTGATTATAACCTGGTTAAGCATTTCTCTCCATTGTGTTTTTTGTTCTTTCTCTTTTAGGGATTGATTATATTATCCTATGTCTATTATTTGGGTGTTGTGTAAGAATGATTGAATGCTCTATTTGATTGTTTTTATGTATGAACCCATTGCTAGAATTTCAATATAATTCGTAATTGTTATGTTGAGATTCATTTGTGGCAACTAATGGTTTTTAATCATTAGGGATAACACAATCTATGTTAAATGACCTAGCTTGTGTAATTGTTACCTTGATTAATCTAATTTTCTAACTCATAATGCTGCTGTCCAATTAAACCTAGAGAGCTCGTTCTAGGTTGTTCAATAGCTAAGTTTAATTAACAAGCTCTTCTTAATTAAACATGACCTAAGGGAAAAATGGGATTAACAGAGCTTATTGTTAACGTATGATTAATAGTTGCTAGGAGAAGTATGAGAACAACAATTCAATGTAGTTTGTTGAACTATGTGTAGGGCGAGATTAAACTGATGATTGGGTCCCTATCAAATTTAACATTTTCATCACTTTTCAATGTTTTCTTTGATTTGTTTTTATTAGTTTATTTTCTTTTATTTTCTTATTTAAAAACAAACAAACTCCCTAAACCTAAACACCAATTCTTTTCGTAATAAAAGCTAACCGAACACTTATTGCGGGATCGACCTAGACTTACCACTGTTATAGTTGTAGGCCTAGTTATTTTGAGTAGTGTTACGAAACGCTATGTCAATTTTGGCATAGTTGTCGAGAAATGTGGTGTTTTAGTTTTTATTCTTGATTTTAATTGGTGTTTTGTACATATTTGTTTATAATTAGTTTCTTTTAAGTTATTTCTTGATCTTTTCAATTTTTGTTTAGTGTTTGTGTGTTAAAAAAAATTAAAAAAATACATAGATGGAAGTAATTTTTTCTATAACTTATATTCCCAATATTATAACCAAGTTTAGAGTGATCATACAAACTTTAGTTATAAAGGGGATAACTAACAAAATTACTTCCATAATAGTTTGTAGGATCCACAACAATTTCAATATAGACCAGGAGCTTCTTATTACGAATCAGGTACATCTCTAGAAGACTTATTTAATGTTATGGCTGCTAATAATTTACAATTTCAGTAGGATGAAAGGCAATTTTGGCAGGATATAAGGTCTAATGTCCAAGATTTGGAGAGCCAACAAAACTCAGGTACATCTCTCGAAGAATTGCTTAATATTATGACTGCTAACAATATTCAACTTCAACAAAGTGTGCAATAGTTCTAGGAGGATATGATGCAACTTCAACAGAATATGATGTAATTCCACTAAGATACAATGCCTATACTCTAGAACGTGGCAAGCCAGATGAATCAAATGACGAGAGATCTTGACCACTTAGCATCACAAAGCGAATAGGAGTAACCATATCAACCTGAGGTATACCCAAGTGACGTTCGTGCAGAGATGTTACAAAATGAAGAGGAGCTTGAGAATCTTGAGAGAACTACTAAACGAATTGCTTGTATCGAACAAGCGAAGGAGAAGCTTGAAGGAGAAAAAAACATATCATTTAGTTCAAAGGTAAATATTGAGATCCTAATTATTGTTGAAACTAACCCTTCACCTTTATATAGTTGATTGGAGAAATCAAACAAAGAAGAAAAGGCTAAAGAGACATTTGAGATATTTCCAGAGTGCATGGACTCAGTAAAGATTGGAAATTTGAAGATCGGGAGCCAATATATGTTAATGATCATTAACTTAGGCC
Organism: Erythroxylum echinodendron; assembly: GCA_027575705.1. Classification (NCBI taxonomy): domain Eukaryota; kingdom Viridiplantae; phylum Streptophyta; class Magnoliopsida; order Malpighiales; family Erythroxylaceae; genus Erythroxylum; species Erythroxylum echinodendron. The sequence continues at coordinate 19,499 of JANZXR010340525.1, read as the reverse complement.
CTATCCTAAAGAACCTTAAGTGGAGGAAGTGCATGTGACACTTGAAGATCATAATTTTTTCATGTGATGAGGAGAAAAATAAGTCAAGCCAACAACAATAAATAAAGGCGCTTTTTGGGAGGCAACCTAAGACAAGTTTATTGCTTGTCTTTACATTTTTGCATTTCCTTCTTATATGCATGTGTTTTTTAAGTTTGTTTGTTTATATGTGTTTTTAAGTTTTCAATAAAAAAAGAGAGAATCAAATAAACACATAAACATTTTCTCATTTTTCTATTGCATCTAGGACTATATAGCCATGATTAAAAAGTAAATTAATTAGAAGAATCCATAGCAACTTATCATGTACTTTTGCTCTTGTGATTGGTCAATATGAATTATCTTTAGAAGAGTAATGACTAGTAGTAGACAAACGCTAGTGAGATTTTGAGCCTTATTAGAATGACACATCTATATCAATCTTATTGTCTTTAGTTTATGTGTGACCTTCATGACATGTACATACTAACTTTTCTTTGATTTTCTATTCAAGGCCACATTTTTTTCATTTGCATTAACATGAAAATCATTAGACATTCTTTGTTTTTACAAGCAACATTAGCCAAATAGCCTACCCATTGATATAAAAATTTCTTTGTTAAGCCCTTTTGAGCTTTATTAGCCTTTCTTTTTATATTAACCATATTACATGCTATTATACCTAACCAAATGTCCTACCTAAGGCATAAAGCTAGTGGAACATTTGTTAATTGTTGATGATTATGGATGTACAAAAGTCTAAGTGTGTGGGTGTGTATATATTTGGGTTGGTTATATTTGTCTAAATGTCATGTTATGAATTCCATTTTCAATGTAGCTTCTTTAAAATTTTATATTAAAAGAAAAAGAAAAAAAGATAAAAGCAAAGAAAAAGAGAAAAGAGAAAAAAGGGAAAAAGAAAAAGAAAAGAAAAACATGTTTAAATAAAAGTATCTAGGGGGAAAGGCAATTGTTTTGCAAGGTTATTTATAATTAATGTCTACTCCTAAAGTTGTATGAATGGGTAATTTGAATATGATGCATATAAGGTAGATGTGGCTTTGAAGGATCACTATTTGTAGTTTCAATGTAGTGTCATCAATTGTATGAGTGATTCCTTCTAGTTGGTTATGCTTTATGTGGTTTATAGTGTGAGAGCTTGAATTTGAGCTATGAAACATAGTTTTTAAATTCATCATAGTTGATGTACATAATTGTGACTGAATGTTGGTTTTTGCACTTAATGGTAATTATGTGTTTTTCTTGTTTGTAATAGCTTTGATGTCTTTTATGCTACTTTACCCAAATACATGTCACCTTACCCTTACCCACATTACAATCTTGAAAAGTCCTTTTGATTCATGATTATGCATGTAAACCTTAGTGGTGGAGAAATGAAATGATTTTCAAAGTTGTGGAATGTCATGATAATGAATGGTATTTGAGTGTACCCCTGAATCTATCTTATTTAAACACATTTTTGTCAAGGCTACCTCAAGATTGCTCTATTTTTAAAGGTGATGAATGTTGGTTATCATAAGTAGAAGCATTGAATGTTGAGTTCTCGATATGTTTTTTGAAAATTATTCATCTTTGCTTATGACTATATATTTTTAGGAAATATAGGAAATGAGTAAATGTTTTGGCTCTATCACTTTGATTTTGATGTTTTGCCCGAGGATTGTCAAAAGCTAAGTATGGGATAAATGAATATGCTTAATTGATTATACATTTATTCCATAACACTTAATGTTTAATACTATGAAATGCTTAAGACATTCACTTCAGTTCATATTTGGTTTTAGGTACTGCAAAAACAAACTACTTGTTTTATGCTAAAAATTATAAGTATATGGATCGTTACTTATAGTAAAAAGCAAATATCATCCTAAAGAGATTATGCTTAGGCACTACTTAATTTAGGTTGTGCTTTGTTTAAGACTCAAATTCGAATATTAAACTAAAAAGTAAACTAAATCAAAACAAACTAACAACAATTGAATAATATAGCAATGGAAATACGTCAAGAGAATTAATCAAGTTATGGGAGAGGGATTTTACCTATCATTAATGCTAATCTAGCCTTTTATATGTTTATAAGGTGTCAGTTCTAGACAATCGTAGGATTGATTACTCTTTCTCGAGTTATAATCATTCCCTAAATTGTAACCTAATTGAATTATGGATATGCAATCTCTCAATTCACAAAGTACCCACAATTTTTATTAGTTCTAAAGTTCTCCAATAAACAATCGGGTCTTACACGGGATCTCTCTCTATGAAATAACCAGCTAGATTGATTAAGTGGTCAATTAGATCGCCTAACTCTCGTTAATCCAATCTTATCATTTTTACCTAGTTTACCCTTTCAGTTTGTTACCGAAATATACAAATACATTAATCAATCATAACACCTAAATTAAGTAAACACAAATCAACTAGCTTGATATTAAAGAAAAGCAAAATCCCGAAGGAAAAGTTACAACATCATTAACAGCTCAAAAGCCATAACCATATAACCCATCTCAATCTTGAATGAATAGAAAGGTAAATGGGGAGGTAATGAAACTCAAGTTGAATGATTCGGGAAAGTAGTAGCATCAGGAGATCAGTTATTTCGGGAAGCTTCGGTGTCGGAACCCTCGTCTTCTTCTTTTCTCTCTCTCTTTTTTGTCTCTCTCTTTTAGGTTTCTAAATGTAGGTAGAATGTGAAAAACTCTTTTTTAGGGTTCCATTATTATCCTTTTATAATCGTTTTCAATTAAGGTAATCCTAGTGTATTTCCATAGTTCGAAATGTCCGAAATGTCCCTTAAAATCTCGAATCTGAAAGTGACTCCGCGTTTATCTACACGCAGGCCATGATCGTGGTCCTTGGTGTACTATCGTGGCTGGTTCATCTGCTCTCTGTCACTATCGTGCTAGATTTCCCACGATTGTGGCCCTATGTTGGTTCTTCTGTCACAATCGTGGCATATTTTCCACGATCGTAGGACCGTGTTTTGATTCGGTTCTCCCCCGAAAATCCTCTAAATATCCTAGAACACTAACAAACTCATCATGATACCTCATATATATATAATTGAAGTCAAAAACATATTTTCACCTAAAGAACACTTAAAACAAAAATATTTATGAACTAACACAATTCTTAACCAAAACACACACTAAATAATTAAATTAACCATTAGACACATATCAAATTACCTATAAAAATACAATGCAATCTACACCTGCCAACATCATCACACTTAAACTTTTCCTTGTCCTCAAGCAAAGATTAAATACAGCTAATAAAATTCTATCACTTCATTTGCATAAAGATTAAAGCATGCAATCCCTCAAAGTTTGGCAAACTCAAGTGTCAAGCTACTACACATATCTAATTTTCATTAGTGCAAATAAGCAAACTCAACCTATGAAACCATCACTCAAAGATAAGTATAAATTCATTTAGGGATTTCACTTATATCTCTCAAGTGTTTGATGGTTAGTGTTTCATTTAAACTTCCTATAAAAAACCACACTATCATAGGCTTATTAATACATAAATTCTTCTCTATAATGATTACATGCTAGGATAGATCAAAAAGGCTTCATTTCGGGTTGTAATGTGGCTAGGGTTAAGGTGGGTTAAACAGGTTTTAGGGTTATCACAAGCATTTTTCAACTACTAAGTGTACAAAGGGATGACAAAGATAAACTTCTAAGATATGAAATACTTCTCCACACTTATTAAAGCTACTTCATGTTATTCCTTTTTCTTTTATTTTCTTTTTTTCATTTGATTATGAACTTTTCGCTTTTTTTAATTTTCTTCTTTTTTCATAATAAAGAAACAATGAATAGAAAACAACAACTATATGTCATGTGCTCTTAACTTGTGATTCCACACTTAAGTATCTTAGCACTCTATTAACTTATGATTGGGTAAGCTAATAGGGTTTGTGGGTTTAAAATTAGGTGATTTCAAGAAGCAAAAGGTTAAAGGCTTAATGGGGCTAGCAAGGGATAATAAAAGGGTAGGTCATTTAAGCCAAAGATTAAAGTAAGAAGGCCATAATCATTTCTGTCTAGTATGCATCCAGTAGATTTAAACCAATTCAAAGCAAGTTCTGATGCTAATTACCTAAGGAAGCATCACACAAACAAGGAAATGAACTGACCATAGAATGGAGTCATAAAGGCTCTATTTCTCATATAGGCTCAAATGAATATCCATTATGCTTCTATACATTACCTCATTGTTCAAGTGTCAAGTTCTAAGTAAGCTTATGTGGCTAACAACTTTCATCACTCCACATGGTTCACTCCCCACTTAAGTAGCCCGATTTAAGTTCACGCATGCATTTTATCTCATTATAACTAGCATGATATATTCTCATGGCAACACATTCATCACAAAGATTCAAATGCAAGGAAAATGACACACTTAATACTAACAACCTAATATGCATCCTAAATGACATGAAAAAATGAAAACATAAATGCAAAGACTACCACATCCCCACAGGTGAACACAACATTGTCCTCAATGTGAAATGGAGAACACCCAAAATAAAAAAACAACATAATGAAAACCAAAACATAAAAACAAAAAAAGAATAATAGAAGAGATTAAAGGCTTAAGGTGGTGGGGTAGGTGGAGGTAGCATGTTTAGAAATGTGTATCTCAGGTGGGAAGGTAAGGGTTTTGGTTCCACAGTAGGAGGCTTTACAATGGAAGGTGGTATGGTGCATCCACACTCTCTAACTTCTCTTTCTCACCCTCCTCACACAAATCCTCTTCACTCACACTCTCATCCCTATGTACTATAGCAACTCTCTCAACTTCCTTTTCACTTTCCTTTTCATCCTTCTTCACACAATCATCCACAACATCAATCTTCATACAAGCACTTCCATCTACCGGTTTCTTCAAAGATTTAGTCATATTGAATTCAACCTACTCATCACCAATTCTCAAAACCAGTTTTCCTTCATGCATATCAACTAATTCCTTAATAGTACTCTCAAAGAGCCTACCCAAAATCAATGGATAATTCCTATCTTCTTCAAAATCCAACACAACAAAATCAACAGAAGTTATAAATTTATCCACTTCTACGAGAACATCTTCTACTACCCTAAATGGCCTCTTGATGGATTGATCAGCAAGTTGGATAAGCATGGATGTTGACTTAACATATCCTAGCCCCAATTACCTAAAAATAGATAAAGGCATCAAGTTAATAATTACAGCTAAATCACATAAGCATTTAGAAAATTCAAAATCAACAATAACACATGGAATAGTAAAAATCCCTGGATTTTGTAGTTTGGAAGGAATTCTGCTTGTGATGATCGAACTACAATTCTCCATTAATGTCACCATCTGATTGTTCTCCCAATTGCATTTGTATGTCAATATGTCCTTAAGAGACTTCGCATACTTGGGCATATACTCTAATGCTTCCGCCAAAGGTAAATTAATTTGAAGTTTCTTCAAGTTTTCCAAAAATTTAGAGAATTAAGTGTCAATTTGATATTGTCTCACTCCCTGCAGATATGGGATAGGGTCATGGTGGTACATATGGCTTCTCTTCTTCTTTGTCTTCTACCTTTTCCTTTTGCTGGCTATCTTTTTGCACACTTGACTCCTCCAATTACTTGCCACTCTAAGTGTGATTGCTTTAAGTTATTCCTTTAGACTAGCCTCATTGTTGCTTGGTAAGCTTCCTGCATTCCTAGAAGGCAAAGAATTGGCAAGTTTACGTACTTGTACCTCCAAGTTAGGGATGGATGAAGCGTGGTCCTTCACAATCTAGTCAAACTTTGGCTCCATTCTTTTTTGACTCTCTTCTAGTCTTCTTTGACCTTCCTCTTGCCTTAGGAACTTTGAACCCAATACATCCATTAACTTGTCCATTTTGTTCTCCAAAGACCCCAGGCAATCTTGATGAAATCCGGGAGGTCCTTATGTTCTCACTTGGCCACCTGCATTGTTAATGCTCCATGAAAAATTTAGGTGATTTTTCTAACCAGGTTTGTAAGTATTAGTGTATGGATGGTTAACTTGTTGCAACTAACTTAAGTAATTTACTTATTCTATACCGCTCACTCTTAGCAAGAAGCATTCAGCTGTGCCATGATTGTTCTGCCTATATAATTCACATTGTAACTGCATGGTTTTAACTGTGGATGAAGAAGCTCCTTGCATATTGCTCAAGTGGAATCAATCTTTTTTACTCCTTGGACCTTTATCTGCTCATTTCATTTGACCATATACAATTGTTACTCGCCAATTCTTCCAAAAGGTCATAAGCTGCATCAATGGTTTTTCTCATCAAAGACCCTCCTGCAACTGCATCTATCGTTCCCTTAATGATCTAAGTTACACTATTATAGAATGTCTGTAAAAGAAATTCCCTCAGAATGTTATGGTAGGAGTAGCTCCTTTGTAATTCCTTGAATCTCTCCCAAGCTTCATACAATGACTCCCCATCACTTTGTTGAAAGATGGTAATGGCTTTGATGATTCTTTTTGTCTTGATCAAGGGAAAGTACTTAGCCAGGAAAGCTTGGGCTAGCTGCTCATAAGTAATGATTTGGCTCACACTGAGGGAATTATACCATGCCTTTCCTCGATCCCTCAAGATAAAAGAAAGCAATATTAACCTCATGACTTCATCCGACATCCCATTAAACCTGAAAGTATCACATATCTCCAAAAAATTTACAAAATGTGTGTTGGGATCTTCAGTGGACAACCCATAAAACTACACACTACTCTGAAGTATATTGAGGAGTGCTACCTTAATCTCAAAGTTATTGGGTTGAATCGCTAGCCTTGCAACTCCTTGATAATTGAAACCTGGCCTCATAAAGTCCATCAATGTTCTCTCAGGTCCTCCTTATTCTCCTTCTTCTATGATATTCCTTTGTATTTTATCTTGACATCTAGCTCTTCTTAGCTCTCTTTCGTGCCTCATAATACCTGGAAACTCTTATTCACTTAGCTTATTAGACATTCTCGTGCTCCTTGTGTTCATGCACATTCAAAAACATAAGGAAAAGTATCAAACACTCTTAAATCAAAGTCACCTAAACTAAACAAGATGTTAAACAAAACAATCCCTGGCAACAGCGCCAAAAACTTGTTGAGTTTAAAAGCAAACTACTTGTTTTATGCTAAAAACTGCAAGTATACAGATCATTACTTGTAGTAAAAAACAGATATCGTCCTACAGAGATTATGCTTAGGAAGCACTTAATTAAGGTTGCGCTTTGTTTAAGAATCAAATTCAAATATTAAACTAAAAAGTAAACTAAATCAAAACAAACTAACAATAATCGAATGATATAACAATGAAACCCGTCAAAGGAATTAATTAAGTTATGGGAGAGGAGATTTTACCTATCATTAATGCTATTCTAGCATTTTATGTGTTTATTGGGTGTTAGTTCTAGACAATCATAAGGTTGATTACTCTCTCTCTCGTTATAATAATTCCCTAAATTGTAAACCCTAATTGAATTATGGACTTACAATCTCTCAATTCACAAAGTACCTACAATTTTAATCAGTTCTAAAGCTCTTCAATAAACAATCAGGTCTCATACGAGATCTCTCTATATGAAATTACCTACTTGATTAATTAATTGGTCAATTAGATCGCCTAACTCTCGTTAATCCAATCTAGTATTTTTTTTATCGGATTTACCCTTTCAATTTGTTATTGAAATATGCAAATACATTAATCAATCACAATACCAAAATTAAGTAAACACAAATCAACTAGATTAACATTAAAGAAAAGAAAAATCCTGAAGGAAAAGTTAGAACATCATTAATAACTCAAAAATCTATAACCATATAACCCATCTCAATCTTGAATAAATAAAAAAGTAAATGGAGGAGGAAATGAAACTCAACTTGGATGATTGGGAAAGTAGCGATATCAGGAGATCACCTATTCTGGGAAGCTTCAGCATTAAAACCCTCCTCTTCTTCTTTTCTCTCTCTTTTGGGTTTCCAAATGTAGGCAAAATGTAAAAAACTCTTTTTTAGGGTTCCATCATTATCCTTTTATAGTCCTTTTCAATTAAGGTAACCTTAGTGTCTTTCTAGGGTCTGAAATGTCTAAAGAAAACTCGAATATGAAAGTGACTCTACATCTATCTGCATGTAGGCCACGATCATGGCCCTTGGTGCACGATCGTGGCTGGTTTATCTACTTTCTGTCACAATTGTGGCAGATTCCCCATGATCGTGGCCCTATGTTGGTGCTTCTATCATAATCGTGGCATTATAAGACTGTATTTTGCTTCGGTTCTCCTCCGAAACTCCCCTGAATGTCCTGAAACAATAACAAACTCATCACGACACCTCATATATATAAAATTGAAGCTCAAAACATGTTTTCACCCAAAGAACACTTAAAACACAAATATTTATGAACTAACACAATTCTTAACCTAAACATACACTAAACAATGAAATTAACCACTAAACACATATCAAATTACCTATAAAAATACAATGCAATCTATAGCTATCAACATCCCTGATAGTTTTGGTTTGCATTATGTTTCAAGGTTCAATTTGTTATGCATTTTGTGTTAATATGAGTGTTGAGTGTGTATTTATGTTTTAACTGTGTTAATTTATGTGTTTAAGTGTTTTTTATGGGTTAATATAAGCCTTTGAGCTTAAATGTTATATTTTTGAGGTACCTTGATATGTTTGTTAGTGTTTCAGGGTAAACGGTGAAGAACGGAGAAGTTTCAAAGAGTTTTAGGCAAAAACCACAACCCACATTCGTGGCACAACATGCCATTATCGTGACAAAAAGATGTAAGCTCGTGATAGAGAGGCCAGAACTAGGCTATGATCATGAAACTTTGGTTATGATTGTGATAGAGAGGATTAGGCACTGGCCATGATCGTTGCAGGTAGGGCCACGATCATGGTTTGCGTCGGGCAGACACGAAAATAGTTGAAAACTTTAATTTTTGAGGGACTTTTTAGACTGTTTCGACCTCAAATCAACCCTCAGGCTTCTAAGGTATAAATAGAATATTAAAGAATATAAGAGCAATCTTTTTGGATCAGCCAATTCTGAAACTTTAGAGAGCTTATAGAGAGATTTGAGGAAGGAGACAAAGGAAGAGAGATATGAAGAAGAAACATGACAAGAAGTACTTCTCAGAGCAGGTGGTTTCCTACAGTCACTATCTCCACTAATACATTCCAATAGTATTTTCTGATTTTATTTCAATTTTATTGATGTATAGAATTAAGATAGTCGTTGAGAATAGGTGTTGTTGAATGTTGATATTGTATAAACTCACCTTAGGAATTTTTTTATCTTTGATATTAATAAAGTTTGATTTATTGTGCTTTCATTGATTTATTTGTGATTCAAGTTCTATTCTTAATAATTTGGTAATAAACTGAGAGGGTGAAGCGAGTGAATATCATCATATTGGGCTAACGAGAGTTAGGTAGTTTAATAAATAAGAATTAAATCAAACCGATAAAATCATGTAACGAGAGATCAAGCATAGGTTTCCAGTAGGTTATTAGACAAATTCAGAACTGATTTAGGTTTTGGGTTAATTGGAAATCAAGAGATTAAAATTCCATAATTTAGATTAGGGATTATAAATTAGGGTTAAAAATTATAACTCAAGAGAAAGTAATCACCCAAGGACCATCTAAACCCGATAATTCGATAATTTCATAATCAATTAGATTTTCATTAAAACCCCCTTTCTCTCAATTGGTAGTTCCTAGGTTGATTCTTGATTGGATTGCGCAAAATTGCTATATTGTCTCTAATTTTGAATTTAATTCTTGCGATTAAATTCTTGATTGATAAATTTTCCGCGTTAGTTTGTTATTTTAATTTATTGCAAATTTAAGTCAAGCCTTAGAATTTAGGATTAGATTACTCCTCTTTGTGGGTTGATACCTTAGGTACTACGTGAACGACCTATGCACTTACGGTATTATCGAGGTTATAAATATTAAAACTTAGCAAACATAAACCGTCGACCAAGTTTTTGGTGCCGTTGTCAGGGAGACGATAGTTTAGTTCTATAGTTTAGGGCATTAGTTAGATTAGTTTTAAATTTTAAATTTTAAATTTCGTTTCTTTCGTGTTATTTCAAAAATCATGCTTTTGCATGAACGCAAGAGTCATAAGAGATTTAAGTTGTGCAGCGGTGACATTAGATTTAGATATTAATTGACTAGAATGAGCCCTTAGGAAAACTCGGCGAGAAGAGGAAAAAGAGATCAAAAAATCAATAATGGCCGAGGAATTTCAACAGAGCATGCATCACAGAGTGAACCAAGGATGGCAACAGAGGACCTTGATGGACTTTATAAGGCCGTGTTTAACTCGTCAAACCAAGAAGTAGCTAGGCCGCCTATTCAAATGACCTCGTTTGAAATTAAACCTACACTTCTCAATATGTTTCAGTAGAATGTTCAATTCTATGGATTAGCTAATGAGGATCTGAATGCCCATATAGTTAACTTTCTCGAAATTTGTGATACTTTTCGGTATCATCAGATGTCGGAGGATGCAGTTAGAATCAGGTTGTTTCCTTTTACTCTTAGAGATAGAGTAAAGGCTTGGTACCATTCCCTAAGCCCAGCAAACATCACGACATACGATCAGCTTATGCATGCTTTCTTGGATAAGTATTTCCTGTTGACGAAGATCACCAAGATTATAAAGCAAATCACTAATTTCCAACAATGTGACAGGGAATCAATCTATAAAGTGTGGGAAAGATATAAGGATTTGCAAAGGAAGTACCTACACCACAATCTACCCAAGGAGTTCCTATTGTAAAATTTTTACAATCGAGTGAACCCACTAACAAGAGGCACGATTGATGCAGCTTTAAAAGGATCCTTAATGCCGAAGATAGTCGATGAAGCGGAGGAGTTGATAGAGAAGATGGCAAGCAACAGCTGCTTTTGGACAACCGAGCAAGGTAGGCAACCTACTACTTTCAGAGAGCAGAAAGGTATTGTCGTAGTCGATCAAATGACTGAGATGCAAGCAAAGATCAACAATTTGACGCGATAGCTCAATAGTATGAAGACGTTGTCCTGAACTTCGATGAAGGTTTTACATTTAAAGTGTGAGCTTTTGTGGTCAGTTAGACCATAACACTGTGGATTGCTATTTAATGAAAGAAGACAATCAGGAGCAATTGAATTACATGGGCGCGCAGTATGGATGAGGAGCGGGTAACATTCCCTACTCCAACACCTACAACCCTGGGTGGAAGAACCACTCTAACTTTTACTGGTTGAACAACATTGGTGGATAGTTCAGGCCTCAAGGAAAATCGATCTTTCAGCAAGATAAGTAAGCTCCATGGAATTAAAGTTAGAGAAGATTTTAAATAAGCTTGGAACTTTAGACAATAGACAAAACAAGTTGGAAGATAAAATTAAGCAAGTCACTATGATCCATGCTTCCTCAATCCATAATCTAGAAGCCCAAGTGAATCAATTGTCAAATGCCTCTTCTATGCAAAATTTAGGAAATATTCTTAACATTTCAGGAATCAAGGGAGAAACTAAAGGTTGTTACACTTCGAAGTGGGAAGGAACTTGAACCACCTACAAGGACCGCAGAGGAGCTCGTCTTGCCAGTTGAGAAGAATCAAAGAAAGGAGAAAGAAGTGGGCATGAGAGAATATCCTCCTTATATTGCACCTCCATCGTATCAACCCAAGGTTCCTTTCCCTTAACGATTACTAAAGAAGAAGTTCGAAGAATAATTTGCGAAGTTTGTTGAAAAGTTAAGGATGCTACAGATCAATCTCTCCTTTTATTGAGGCGTTACAACATAGGCCTAAATATGAAGAAATTTTAAAGGACATATTATCGAAGAAGCGTACTTAGGAAGATAATTAGATGGTAGCTCTAACTGGCAATTGCAACTCAATAGTCACAAGTCAAATACCTTATAAATTGAAAGATCCAGGAAGTTTCACAATACCTTGTGTGGTTGGTAAATTTAAATTTACAAAGTGTTTATGTGATTTGGGATCTAGCATCAATCTTATGCCTTTGCCGATATTCAAGAAGTTAGGACTGGGAGAGGTCAAATCAACATTAATGTTAATTCAGACGACTAATCAATCCATTAAAAAGTTGTATGGAATAGTGGAAGATGTACTGATGCAAATGGATAAGTTTATTATTCTAGCAGATTTTGTGGTTCTGAATTTTGAAGAAGATAGGAACTGGCCCCTAATCTTAGGTTGACCATTTATGAACACAGTAAAGGTCGTAAATGACATTTACAAAGGGAAATTAACACTTCAAATAGGTGAAGATTAGTTCGAATTCAATATGAATAAAGCCTTAAGGAATCCAACAACAAGTAGCGCATACATGAAAGTTGAAATTATGGATCAAAGTTTGTGAGAACAAGTTAACAGTTGCCTTGCCAAAGTGTAGTTAGTGGAGGCAGAGGCAAATGATGGATATCAAAACCTTGAATTTAAAGGAGATGATGAAATGGATGAGGTAGATGTTGAAGTGCATTAAGATAAATTAGTTCGAACCGAAGCACCCACACTACCATCTTAAGAGAACCTCCAATATTATAGCTTAAGCCTTTACCTGCTCACCTCAGGTATACCTTTCTTGGTGAAGGTCAAAACTTACCAATAATAATTTCCAACCAATTAAATGAAAAATAGTAAAGTAAGGTGGTGGAAGTTGTTAAGAAGCGGATGAAAGCCATCAGATGAAAAATTACTGACATTCGAGGAATAAGCCCAAATGTCTGTATGCACTAAATAAACTTAGAGGAAGGATGTAGAACGGTGAGGGAACATCAACAGAGGCTAAATCCTAACATGAAGGAGGTGGTCAAGAAGGAGATCATAAAACTTCTAGATGTAGGGATAATTTATCCCATCTCTGATAGTGAATGGGTCAGCCCAGTATAATGCATACCTAAAAAGGGTGGAATGATAGTGATAGAAAGTGAAAGTGGAGAAGTAATTTCAACAAGAACAGTCACAGGATGGAGAGTATGTATAGATTATCACAAACTCAACTCAGTGACTAAGAAAGATTATTTTCCTCTCCCATTTATAGACCAGATGATAGAAAGGGTAGCAGGCCATTCACTTTATTACTTCTTAGATGGATAATCGAGCTATAATCAGATTTTCATCTACCTTGATGACTAGGAGAAAACCACATTCACTTGCCCCTATGGTACCTTCGCGTACAAATGGATGCCTTTCAGAGTTTCCAATGCTCCAGCCACATTTCAGAGATGTATGATTTCTATTTTTGCTAACATGATAGAAGATATAATGGAAGTGTTCATGGATAATTTTTCAGTCTTTGGAGATTCTTTTGAAATGTGTTTGACTAATTTCAACAAAGTTCTTCAAAGATGTGAAGAGTCACACTTGGTGCTGAATTAGGAGAAATGTCATTTTACGGTGCAAGAAGGGATAACGCTAAGGCGTAAAATCTCACATAAAGAATTTGAAGTTGACAGAGAAAAAATAGAGGTGATAGAGAAAATTCCACCACTAAGCAATGTAAAAGGTGTGCGAGGATTTTTAGGTTATCTAGGATTTTACCGTCGATTCATCAAAGGCTTTTCGCAAATTACAAGAACTTTGACAAACCTTAGTCAAGTATCTTCCCTTCATGTTTAATGATAAGTGTATGTTTGCATTCAATACCTTAAAGGAGACATTAATATCAGCACCAATTTTATCACCACCAAATTGGACACTTCCGTTCGAAGTTATGTGTGATGCAAGTGACCAAGCCATAGGTTGCATTTTGGGCCAAAGGAAAGATAAGAATTTGCATGCGATTTAATATGCTAGTAAGACTCTTACAAGACCCCAGATGAACTATAACACTACAGAAAAGGAACTACTTGTAGTAGTGTATGCGTGTGATAAGTTTAGACAATATCTTTTAGGCTCAAAGGTAATTGTATTCACCAACCACACGTCACTAAAATACCTTTTCAACAAGAAAGATGCAAAGTCTAGGCTCATTCGATGGGTATTACTTTTGCAAGAATTTGATTTAGAGGTGAGACATAAAAAGGGAGCAGAAAATGTGGCTGCAGACCACTTATCCAGACTTGAGGGAGGGGAATTAAAGACAAGTAATGACATTAATGAAAATTTTAACAAAAAATTACTCGATGAAATTTTGATGCTACTCGAGAGCTTGACTACACCATGGTTTGTAGATATTGCCAATTATATTGCTAATGGTAAACTCCCCTCATATCTCTCTTATTGACAAAGGAAGAAGTTCTTACATAACTGCAACCAATATATATGGGATGAGCTAACACTATATGGAGCTTGTGTAGATGGATTAATATGACATTATGCTCCAAATGAGGAAATGTCATCCTAAAGCAACATCGTGAAGGTCAATATGTTGGGCATTATGGCAACAAAACGGTAGTTCGGATACTTGAGAGTGGATTTTATTGGCCACAGTTGTCTAAGGATGCATAGACCTACGTGGCATAATATGATCGATGCCAAAGAATAGGTAACATTTTAAAGAGGGATGAAATGCTTTTATCCAACATTCAAGAAGTAGAAGTCTTCGATGTATGGGGCATCGATTTTATGGGTCCGTTCCCATCTTCAATGGGGAATATGTATATTTAGTGAGGGTTGATTATGTTTCATATTGGGCCAAAGTGGTAGCATCTCCAAGTAATGATGAGAACGTAGTGCAGAAGTTCATTAAATGACTATTTAATCAGTTTGGAGTGCCACCTACAATAATAAGTGATGGAGGTACAAATTTTTACAACAAATCTTTTAATGCCCTTTTAAAAAGATACGGAGTGCACCATCGAGTTGCTACACCTTACCATCCGCAGACTAGTGGCTATATGGAAGTTGTTAACCAGGAGCTGAAACAAATTCTGGAAAAGACAGTGAACAACTCCAGAAAAGATTTGGCAGCAAAGCTAGATGATGCTTTGTGGGCCTATGGGACAACTTTTAAAACACCCATTAGAACAACTCCTCATAGGCTCATATACGGGAAAATATGCCATTTGCCGGTCGAATTAGAATATCGAGCATACTGGGCGATTGAAGCATTAAATTTTGATTGGAAACAAGCTGATGAAAAGAGACTTCTACGACTAGACAAACTTGAAGAGTCTCATTTTAATGCTTACAAAAATGCTAAACTCTTCAAGGAAAAGGTTAAGAAATGGAACAATGCTCATCTCAAGCAAAAGGAATTCAAAATAGGAGACACTGTTTTGCTATATAATTCACGGTTGAGGCTATTTCTAGGGAAGTTGAAGTCTAGACGAAGTGGACCATTTACGATCATTCAAGTTTTTAATCGTGGAGCTCTCAAACTGGAAAATGTTAACAAGGAGACTTTTAAGGTCAACGGGCATCACTACAAGCTTTATTTTGGAGGAGCAATTCCCAAAGATAAGGAAGTGATTTCCTTGTCTCCAAATAATTAAGATGCTTTCCTAGACGTAAGGTCAAGCTAAAGAACACAACCTAGTGAGTTTAGAAGTTTGTTTGAAAATGTTAGTTGTTGTTAGATTTATTTTTAATAAAACGTTAGTGATTTCTGTTAACTTTGAGGGCGATCATCACCACTTCATTCTCCATAGGATTTGTGTTTAACCCATTTATTTTTCCTTTTCAAATTAGTCTTTAGTTCTATTTTTTATGTTTATTTCAATTTTATTTTTCTATCTACTTTAATTTCTTTCTTTTTTATATATGATGTTTGCTCCCTTTTCACATTGAGGAAAATGTGTTGTTCAAGTGTGGGGAGTGGCTATGTGTTTTACTTTTTATGTAATTTTGCATACTGTATGATAGTTATTAGGTTGCATTGTGTGAATTGTTTGAATATGTCAATGGGTTAGATGGAGTGAAATTTGTTTAATTTTAAACATAGTCGAATAGGTTGTGAATAATCATTAGCCCGCAAAATTAGTGAATTAGGAAACTTTGGATAAATATACAACTTAATTAGGATTTAATATAAATTTAGCTCCCTCTAGGTTGTCACTTTCATTCATAATTTGAGGTCTTTCAATTTAAATAGCTTAACTAGAATTTTTTCATAGAAATGAGTAGCTTAAACAACAAAGTAGGCAATAAAATAAAAAAGTGTTAAATAAATCACTATTCTGTTAACCTTCGAGTTATGAATAGAGCTAGTAGCAAGTTGAAAATATGATATAGCTGAGTAACTGGATCAACATGCATCATAAATTTGTGTCTCCGCATCAAAAAGCTATAATGACGTCTTAACCAAGTAGTTTAATAAAAAACATGACTTAGTAGAGTAACCGGATCGACATTCATTACCAATGTTTGCCTCTTCATAAAAAGACTAAGTCTATGTTTACTACTTTAAAAAATGTGTGTTTTCTTATGAAAAACGTACCAGACTTGTAATGAGCTTGACTTTTCATGAAAATATTCTTAGGAACAGTTACAGAGTCTATATGCCCAAAGAATTATTAATGTGTGTGTACAATTAAAAAGGGTAAATAAATTAACACTTAGATCTCAATTAATGTGTATATTTTGTTCAAAGCCCATAGACATAGATTTTGCACGTTAGTGATTAGATATAACTTGTATGATTGTGTTCAAGATTAAATTTATTTCATGAAGCTAAAGCCATTCCCTCGCTACTGCATTATGTATTTTTGTGTTGGTATGTGTTTTTTTTTTTGTTTTGTTTGCTTGAGGAAAGGCAAACGTTTAAGTGTGAGGATGTTAATAGTTGTGATTTGCATTATGTTTTAGGGTTCAATTTGTTATGTAGTTAGTGTTAAATTGAGTATTGAGTGTGTATTTATGTTTTAATTGTGTTAGTTTATGCGTTCAAGTGTATTTGATGGGTTAGTACGAGTCTTTGAGCTTAAATGTTATGTTTTTTAGGTACCTTAATGTGTTTGTTAGTGTTTCAGGGTAAATGGAAAATAATGAAGAAGTTTTGAAGAGTTTCGGGCCAAAACCACAGCCTATGATCGTGGCACAACAGGCCACAATTGTGACAGAAAGATGTGAGCCATCAGGAACCAAGCCACGATTGTGACACGTTGGTCACGATCATGGCCTGCGTCGAGCAAACATGAAAACAACTAAAAATGTAAAGTTTCGAGGGACTTTTTAGACCGCTTTCACCCCGAATCAACCCTAAGGCTTCCAAGGTATAAATAGAACATTAAAGAACAGAAGAGTAGCCTTTTTGCATCAGCCAATTTTGAAACCCTAGCGAGCTTATCGAGAGATTTGAGGAAGGAGACGAAGGAAGAGAGACATAGAGAAGAAGCTTTATGCGAAATACTTCCTGAAATAGGCGGTTTCCTGCCATCGCTGCCTCCACTAATCCATTCCAATAGTATTTTATGATTTTATTTCAATTTTATTGATGTATAGAATTGAGATAGTCGTTGAGAATATGTATTGTTGAATGTTGATATTGTCTAAACTCATCCTTGGGATTTTTTATCTTTAATATTAATAAAGTTTGATTTATTATGTTTTCATTGTGTTATTTATGATTTAAGTTATGTTATTAATAATTTAATAATAAACTGAGAGGGTAAACCGAGTGAAAAACATCAAATTGGGCTAACAAGAGTTAAGTAGTTTGATAAATAAGAATTGAATCAAACCGGTAAAATCATGTAATGAGAGATCGAGTATAGGTTTCTGGTAGGTTATTAGACAAATTCAGAACTGATTTAGGTTTTAGTTAATTGGAAATCGAGAGATTACAATTCCATAATTTTAATTAGGGTGAAAGATTATAACTTGAGAGAGAGCAATACACCCTAGGACTGTCTGGACCCAATAAGTCGATAATTTCATAATCAATTAGATTTTCATTAAAACCCCTTTTCACTCAATTGGTAGTTCTTAGGTTGATTCTTGATTGGGTTGTGCAAAATTGCCGTCTTATCTCTAATTTTTTAATTTAATTCTTGCGATTGAATTCTTATTTGATTATTTTTCTGCGTTAGTTTGTTATTTTGATTTATTGTGAATTTGAGTCAAGCCTCAGATTTTAGGGTTAGATTACTCCTCCTTGTGGGATTGATACCTTAGGTACTACACGAACGACCTGTATGCTTTTGGTATTATCGGGGTTATAAATATTAAAACTTAGTATACGTAAACTGTCGACCAATCCCTACACAAACTTTTGCTTATCATTAAGCAAAGTTCAAATACAACCAATAAAATTCTATCACTTCATTTTCACAAAAATTAAAGTATGCAATCCCTCAAACTTTAGCCAACTCAAGTGTCAAGCTACTACACACATCATGACTAAGTTTCATTGGTGCATATAAGCAAACTCAACCCATGAAACCATCACTCAAAGATAAATATAAATTCACAATGAAGCTTCCTTATGGATTTCACTCATGTCTCTCAAGTGTTTGATGGTTAATGTTTCACTCAAAATTCCTATAGGAAACCACACTATCATAGGCTTGCTAATATACCAATTCTTCTCCACAATGATTACATGCTAGGATAGATCAAAAGGGCTTTGTTTTGGGTTGTAATGTGGCTAGGGTTAAATTTGGTTAAACAGGTTTTAGGGCTTATCACAAGCATTTATCAACTACTAAGTGTACAAAGGGATGACAAAGATAAAAACAACTATATGTCATGTGCTCTTAACTTGTGATTTCATACTCAAGTATCACTTATCACTCTATTAACTTGTGATTAGGTAAGCTAATGGGGGTTTTTGTGAGTTTTAAAGTTGCATGATTTTAAGAAACAAAAGGTTAAAGACTTAATGAGGCTAGTATAGGTCATTTAAGCTAAAGGTTAAAGCAAAAAGGCCTTAATCATTTCTATCTAACATGCATCCAGTAGATTTAAACCGATTCAAAGTAAATTCTGACGGTAAATACCTAAGAAAGCATCACACAAACAAGGAAATGAAATGACCATAAAATGGAGTCACAAAGGCTCTTTTCCTTACATAGGCTCAAATTGTAACACCCCACTCCCGTCGGACCCGAACCTGATATCGACAGTGATATCCGAATCTGTGCCCCGCGAGGGTGGCGTGTCACATCACTTTACTAAAAAAAAGTTGGTATAAATTTTTTTGAATACTTTTATCAATGATCATTAATTTGGGCCCACTTTTTCTTTTATTCAAAACATTTTACATTATAGCGATGAATCAGAAAGTACAGAAAGTTGAATACTCAAATTAGCCCATTTTATTTATAACCTTTGATACAGCACAATGAAATTAATAGAGCTTTTATTTGCCACTTGGGCCCATTTCCAATTATACAATACAAACATTTTCAGTTCTCAAAATTGTTACACACAGTAATATTCAATTACAAAGAATACAACATTTTGCGGAAAATACAATAAAATGAACAGACACAATGCAGACGCGAACTGATCCCGACC
>JANZXR010340472.1:0-24677 GCA_027575705.1 Erythroxylum echinodendron | reverse complement strand
GGAAATGGGAATTGTTGAGAATTGTTGGAAATGAAAATTGTTTATGAATGTTTTGTGATTGTTGGAAATGGGAATTGATGAGAATTGTTGAAAATGGGAATTGTTTATGAATGTTTTGTGATTGTTAGAAATAAGAATTGTTGAGAATTGTGGGAAATGGAAATTGTTTAGGATTGCTTTGTGGATGTTGGAAATAAGAATTGTTGAAAATTGTTGGAAATGGAAATTGTTTATGAATGTTTTGTGATTATTGGAAATGAAAATTGTTGAGAATTGTTAGAATAGTTAGAATGGGAAATTGTTATATGAAAGTTTTGTGATTGTTGGAAATGGGAATTATTGAAAATTGTTGGAAATGGAAAATATTTTTGAATGTTTTATGATTGTTAGAAATGAGAATTGTTGAGAATTGTTGAAAATGAAAATTGTTTATGAATGTTTTGTGATTGTTGGAAATGCGAATTGTAGAATTGTTGGAAATAGAAATATTTTGTGATTGTTGGAAATGAGAATTATTGAGAATTGCTGGAAATGGAAATTGTTTACGAATGTTTTGTGATTGTTGGAAATGGGAATTGTTGAGAATTTTTGGAAATGAAAATTGTTTAAGAATGTTTTGTGACTGTTGGAAATGGGAGTTGTTTAGAATTTTTAGAAATGAAAATTATTTGTGAATATTTTGTGATTGTTGGAAATGGGAATTTCTGAGAATTGTTAGAAATGGAAATTGTTTATGAATGTTTTGTGATTGTTGGAAATAAGAATTGTTGAGAATTGTTAGTAATGGAAATTGTTTATGAATGTTTTGTGATTGTTGGAAATGAGAATTGTTGAGAATTGTTAGAATTGTTAGAATTGGAAATTGTTATATGAATGTTTTGTGATTGTTGGAAATGGGAATTATTGAGAATTGTTAGAAATGAAAATTGTTTATGAATGTTTTGTGATTGTTGGAAATGAGAATTGTTGAGAATTGCTAGAATTGGAAATTGTTATATGAATGTTTTGTGATTGTTGGAAATAGGAATCATTGAGAATTGTTAGAAATGGAAATTGCTTATGAATGTTTTCTCATTGTTGGAAATGAGAATTGTTGAGAATTGTTAGAAATGAAAATTGTTTATGAATGTTTTGTGATTATTGGAAATAAGAACTGTTGAGAATTGTAAGAAATGGAAATTGTTTATGAATGTTTTGTGATTGTTGGAAATGAGAATTGTTGAGAATTGTTGGAAATGAAAATTGTTTATGACTGTTTTGTGATTGTTGGAAATGGGAATTGTTGAGAATTGTTGGAAAAGGAAATTGTTTATGAATGTTTTGTGATTGTTAGAAATAAGAATTGTTGGAAATGGAAATTGTTTAGGATTGTTTTGTGGTTGTTGGAAATAAAAATTGTTGAAAATTGTTGGAAATGGAAATTGTTTATGAATGTTTTGTGATTGTTGGAAATGGAAATTGTTGAGAATTGTTAGAATAGTTGGAATGGGAAATTATTATATGAATGTTTTGTGATTGTTGGAAATGGGAATTATTGAAAATTGTTGGAAATGGAAAATATTTTTGAATGTTTTATGATTGTTAGAAATGAGAATTGTTGAGAATTGTTGAAAATGAAAATTGTGTATGAATGTTTTGTGATTGTTGGAAATGCGAATTGTAGAATTGTTGGAAATGGAAATTGTTTATAAATGTTTTGTGATTGTTAGAAATAAGAATTGTTGGGAATTGTTAGAAATGAAATTGTTTATGAATGTTTTGTAATTGTTGGAAATGAGAATTATTGATAATTTTTAGAATTAGAAATTATTATATGAATGTTTTGTGATTGTTAGAAATTTGAATTACTGAGAATTGTTGGAAATGGAAATTGTTTATGAATGTTTTATGATTATTGGAAATGAGAATTGCTGAGAATTGTTGGAAATGGGAATTGTTGAGAATTGTTGGAAATAGAAATTGTTTATGAATTTTTTGTGATTGTTGGAAATGAGAATTGTTGAGAATTGTTTGAAATGAAAATTGTTTATGAATGTTTTGTGATTGTTGGAAATGAGAATTGTTAAGAATTTTTGGAAATGAAAATTGTTTATGAATGTTTTGTGATTGTTAGAAATGGGGATTGTTGAGAATTTTTGGAAATGGAAATTGTTTATGAATGTTTTGTGATTGTTAGAAATAAAAATTGTTGAGAATTGTTAGAAATGGAAATTGTTTATGAATGTTTAATGATTGTTGGAAATAAGAATTGTTAGAATTGTTAGAATTGGAAGTTGTTATATGAATGTTTTGTGATTGTTGGAAATGGGAATTATTGAAAATTGTTGGAAATGGAAATTATTTATGAATGTTTTATGATTGTTGGAAATGAGAATTGTTGGAAATGGGAATTATTATCATTACTAATTTCGATATAATTTCTTATATTTTTATAAGAATTAAATTATATCCTACTTTTTGTAATTGTTGGAAATAAGAATTGCTGAGAATTGTTGGAAATGGAAATTGCTTATGAATGTTTTGTGATTGTTGGAAATGAGAATTGTTGAGAATTGTTATAATTGGAAATTGTTATATGAATGTTTTGTGATTGCAAGAAATGGGAATTATTGAGAATTGTTGGAAATGAAAAAATTCGTGGCTGGTGGCTGGAGATTTTAATTGTTCACTCAATTCAGCAGAAGTGGAGAGTAGTAGGAGATTTCATATAGGACTTACTCAGGAGCTTTCAAGCTTTTTGATGCAAATGGATCTAGTTGATCTTCACTCTACAGATCAGTTACTTACTTCGTGTAATAATCAACAAGGTCATTTGTTTGTGAGAAGGAAACTTTTTTTTGAAAATTTGAAAAATTAGATTGATAGATTAAAGATGAAGAATAACGTTAGGAGAATAATAATACTCTCCTTAGTCTCATACAACAAAAACGGCAACACACTACACAATACAAAAAAACCAATTAAAACAATGGCGTAGTAAGAACAGATAACAAGAACGAAATCGTTGCTTATCCAAGGCAATTCAATTGTAAA
Source organism: Erythroxylum echinodendron (assembly GCA_027575705.1). Taxonomy (NCBI): domain Eukaryota; kingdom Viridiplantae; phylum Streptophyta; class Magnoliopsida; order Malpighiales; family Erythroxylaceae; genus Erythroxylum; species Erythroxylum echinodendron. The sequence goes on along the minus strand of JANZXR010340472.1, from coordinate 21,644 downwards.
AGGGGCCTCCTATCTGCACATCAAAGATGCTAGTGTTTCAAAATTAGGGATATGAGAAAAGAGGTAATCCAAAGGCTTCTCAGCTCGCTTCCATCATCATATTGATAATATGGCAAACCAACTCCTTAAGTAAGGCAGTATTGGGTTGGATGTTACGTGCCAAGATACATTTCCTTACTTATGAGGTCGTTAATCCCCTATTATTGGTATTTGGGATTTTGTTCTTCCTGACTGATTAACTTTTTATAGTTTTTAACTGCACACAAAAATCTCCTAGAATGTCAGGGATTTGGTCTGCTACTGATGGACAATCATAATCCTCTACTGTCAAATCTAGGCTACTTTCCTGAGGGGAAACTATTTTTGTTCTGCATTTTGAGAGATTATATTCCTAGTCCCTCGACTTATCACACTGTAATTATTGGGGTTTACCATTGTTGTCTATTCTTCATACTCCATCCTAACCTTATAATTCTCATTTTGCCCAATAGTTGCTAATAGAATCAACATGTTGCCCCAATCCATCTGACAATTCTCTAAATATTGCAAGGTGAAGTGATGCACTTCATTTTCCAGACCATTGCAATCCACTTGAATAGCATTTTGGACATCATTCTTTATTCCATTTGCTTGAACTACTGCCTTACCAATAGTATAATACAACATAGCTTCACCATCAGCCCTATCCCTACTATTACATCCTTTACATTACGACTATTTTTAACATCCTCAACCAGGGCTATATCAAATACCACACCAGTCACATCAACTATAGCACATTCAACTGCATCAAACCTACCATTACCAACATCCACATTGATGCCAAGATGAATATCTGCCTTCACTAAAGGTGCTTCAAAGACACCTCCCCTATCTTCAACTACTGCGCCCACCTTATCATCAACTACAAGAGAAACTAGTAACTCATCATTAGCATGCTGCATATCCACAACATAATCAGTATTCACATTAACTGCATTATTCTCCCTCACAACCTCATTAGAAACATTGTACACTTTCAGTAGCATATCAGGGGATTGCTCCATAGTAACCGAATTCACATTTGTTAAATTATTACCGCTTGACTCCATCTCTTTGGTAATAGGCTTATGATGAACCAATAATGCATGGGAGTCAATTTCTTCCCCCTTTAGATTCCTTTGCTTTGCCAGACCTTATAATTTCATACTGATTCCTTGTTTTAAACTTATTCCCTGTCAGTTTCCATATCTTCTTTCTAGTAATTGGCTTCCAAGGATAAGAAATATTAACCTTAATTTTCATTAATTCACCATTCTCGCCTAACTTCATTATAGACAGTAGTTTAGGGAGTGTCATGTACCTCCTCACTTCAATACAAATGTTGGCATAGCACACATGCTTTATATTGGCTGTTTGGACATCCATGCTAATAAGTTTACCTAGAGAGCTTGCTAGGAAACTCAAGCCATCCACACTCCAAAATTCTAATGGAACATTACAAAATTGAACCCATAAAGGGATAGTTTGTATTTTACCTTTGTTAAAATCGAATCTAGGTCTCTATCTTTGGATGAACAATGACTGCCACTGAAATGCCATGGCCCCTGTTCCAGTATTTCTGGAATGTTGCTTTCGGAATTGAGCTTAAAGATGAATGAGTCATTGTCCCGAATCATGACTTTCCCTAAGCCTTTCTTCCCCCATGGAGCCTTTGCCCAATCCTACACAACTGGATAAGGTATTCGCTTATTCCAAAATACCCTAACCAATGCAGAAGCCCAGAAATTAGCTCTTGCTTTAAGAAGTTCCATGATAGGGGTTAAAACCCCATCCTTCATGACATTTTGGAAGTTCTGCAGGGCACCACAATTACACTAAATTTGTGGCCGGGATTTCCATGCGCCTACACTACGCTTTATGCTCGTCGCATCTGTCTTCAAGTTGGAATCTTAGGTCGTCGGTTTATGTGTGGGTGGAAGGGCTAGGAAATGCTCCAAAGATAAAGAAGAGGGGGTTAAACCTCCCTCAGTGTCTATAAGTCAGGCCTAAAGGCCTTCCGAAGAAGGGGGATTTAGTGGCTGGGCTGGGAGCAAAGTCTAGATTTCGGTTGATTCCACAACGCCTCGTTCCTACGCTGCACTCCACTCTTCTGGGTCACGCCTCCTCTGGGTCTCACTCCTCTAGGTCCCGCTCCTCCTCTCCTCCCTCTCACAAATCTATGTCATGACACATTTACGCCACTCTTAGATCTAGTTTCAAGGTGTTCGTCGTATATAACTCCAATGACCAGCCTCAGAGCTTTTGCTCGTCATGATGTCACCTCTAGAACTTCCTCTGCCTTTGCCTTATATTTTACTCTATCTTGTGCTTTACTCCAGAGCTTTCGCTCATTACGATGTCGCCAGATGTAGGACTCAAAGTTGCCTTACACATCTAACACACATGCAGTCATCCACTCCGTTGGTCTCTCCGATTGTCCTTGCCCCACTCACCACTATCATCACTAGCGAAAGTCCGCTGTCACTAGTCACGATGAAGTCCCACTGTTACCAGTTATAAGAAGGAAACTTGATGGAACCCTTGTGAACACTCAATGCTTAAATCAGTTCCCTACTTCATTTTTTCACTTTGAAGAAAACTCGATGTCTGGCCACTCACATATGTTGATTCAGAGGCTCACTGATTTCAAGTCTATGGGAGCTTCATTTAGATTCTTTAATGTTATAACTGGTATGCTAGGCTTATCTGATCTTTTTGATACTTATTGGCACACTGCAGTCACTGGTTACAAACCATATTAGTTCATATACAAACTAAGATGTATGAAGGTTGTTATTAAACATTTCATGCTAGGAAGACAATCTAGTTAACATATCCTAAAAGAAAAGCTTACCTTTGCTTAACAAAATTGTTATATGAATCCCCACACTATTAAGAATTGATAAACTAAGGTACAATCTCTACAATCATACTAAGAAGCTCTCAAGTTTCATAATTTAGTTATTGTGCAGAAGGCTAGGTTACACTGGTTAAAGAGTGGCGATTCTAGTACTGAATACTTTCACTCCTCATTGCTTGCTCATAGGAATGTCAATCAAATTCCTATGCTTGTTAATAGTAGTGGGCAAGAACACACTGATCATAACATCCTTGTGATGCTAGCTCAACAATATTTCATGGAAATAATAGGCACAATTGTTGTTATTTCACCAAGCTCCTCTGCCCATAGCCCATTTGAATGTAACCTTGCACAGGATACCATTAATGCTCTCACTTCACCTGTTCAGCTCATGATATTAAAAGTTTTTATTCAGTTTGCACTCTTCTAAATCACCTAGCCCTAATGGCTTCACTATATTATTCTTCCAACATACATGGGACATTACTAGTGAGCTACTCATAGAGAGTAGAGGAGTTCTTCAAGGAAGTTAAAATTTATAGGAAATCAATCATACTTGCCTCTGTTTAGTCCTCAAGAAGCACAAAACTTCTATCACGAGTGACTTTCAACCAATCTCTTATTGCAATACTATCTACAAGTTGATATCGAAGCTTCTAACTAAAACTTAAATTGGCCCTATCAGACATTATTAACCCAGCTTAAAGTGCCTTTATGCCTAAAAGAAATATTGGAGATCATATACTGACGGTTAACGAATTGATGAAAGATTACAATTTAGGTTCAAAAAACTCAAAATTAGCTTAATAAAGATTAATTTCTTCAAAGCATTTGATACTATTAGTTAGGATTTCATGCGAATTTATCTTGAACCTATACACCATCCTCATCAACTAGTGCAATTAATCATAACTTGCATACAAACTTTATCGTTAAGTATCATTGTTAATGGCAATCCTTCCAAACCCTTCAAAACAGCTAGAGGCATTCAATAGGGAGACCCTTTATCTCCATACTTGTTCACTCTAGTTATGGAAGGTTTTCTAGGCTTTTAACTAAGCTCATAGCTTCCAATGGTAGATTTAAATATCATCACCAGTGTAAAGCAATCAATCTCACTCTTCTAACATACGCAGATGATCTTCTATTTTTTCCGGAGGTAGATATATTTTTTATCAATATTATGATGCATGCTCTCAAATTATTTGCACAATGGTCTAGTATTAAGCATAATCTTAGCAAGAGTAGCCTTTTTCTCTCTATAGATGTAAGGAATTCGAATGAGATAAGAAGACTCACTAGTTTTACTTCAATCTCTAATACCTTCAACTATTTGGGTGTACCTCTTATAGCTTCCAAACCTAAATATCTGGACTATATTCCCATCATTGAAAGATTGAAGTCTAGATTTCTGGCATAACAAAACAAGTTCTTATCTTATGTTGCTAGATTAATTCTCATCAGTTCGGTTCTTAGCATTTTACATATCCATTGGAATGTACATACAGCTTCACGTAGGAAAGCTATCAAAGAGATGGGCAGAATTATGAAGACCTTCTTATGGTATAGTACAATTGATAACTTCAAGAAAGCTAGAATTAAATGGAGTGATGTTATTGTCTCAAAAATGAAGGGAGGGCTTGGTATCATTTCAATCTCTACAACACAAAAGGTGTTGATGTGCAAAAGGTTATGGCGATTATACACTGATCATACTGCATTACTAATCAAATGGATCCATGACCACTACTTGAAACATACCAATTTCTAGCAGCTGGATTTCTCTAAACGAGGTTCTCTTGTTCTTAAAAAAATGATGGCAGCTCATTTATCCTTACATAAAACATAGCATTGGGAGTGGGGACAAGATTTGGATTTGGTATAACAAATGGATTGACATTAGCCCTCTAGTCCATAGACCTAAATTACAACACTTAAATTTTTCTCTGATTTTGAATGGTGAATGGCAAGGAGATTTACGAGATTCCAGAATTTATTAAGCTACATTCCACGACTCAATTGTTAGGCCCCAAACTTTTTTTAGAAGTTAGAATTATTAAATGAGAAATTATTAGCGTTTAGTCACGAGTAAAAAAATTAGAATTATTGAATTGGAAATTTATAGAGTTTATTTACGAAGATTTTTTAATTACATATAGTTGCATGGATCAAATGGAAGTGTTAGAATTAGGTTAAGGACTTAAAAGGTATTAAAGTAAATATGGGAGAGTAAGTTTAGAAGATTAGAGTTTGTTTTAGATTAATAAGAGAAGAACAAATGAAGGGTATGTGAGTGAAAAAAAAAAGAGACGTGTTCGTGAGATTAAGAAAGAAAGAAAAGAAGAACCTAGATAAACTAAAGAAAGAGGAAGAGAGTCGTGTAATGACGAGAGAAAAGGGAGAGACGTGTTTGAGAGGTTAGAGAAAGAGAGAGAGAGAGAGTCGTGTAAAATAAGAAAGAGAGAGAGAAGAAAAATGTAGAAAGAAGTAGAAGAAGAGAAGCAGAAACCAAACCAGAAAAGAAGAAGAAGGAAAGAAAGATAAAGGAGATAAGAAGTGGAAGAAGAAGGTTCAGCTGAGTTTTAGGTAACCCTTTTATCTATTTTCTTGTTTTGATAGAAGAAGAAAGCAGAAAAACTAGGTTATGTGCTGAAAATGAAGAGAGAAAAAAGAGGAACAAGAGTTTTATGTTCTTAGATTTTCATGAACTTTTAACTAGATCTTAGTTCTTCTAGCTTAGATAAACTAAGAGTAGATTAAGTCTTAAGCTCATTTTTGTATAATAGAGTTTTAGGGAAGTTCTATTCGTATATGTTTTTTCAATGAAAAATATGTTTGTTTGAAGGGAACTGAGAAAGTCGAGGGCATGAACAAAAGGAAAGACAAGCTTAAGCTTGGAGTTACAAGTAAATAAGTGGGTCATATCTTTATAGTTTTGTGATGATGGACTGTATTATTTGATTTTTGAATGTATAAATGCTTGTCTTGAATCATTGTGAATGTGGGAAAGATATTATGTGAATTATTGCAAGAATTCTACAACTTTGATATTAATGAAAAACAGAAAATTTAAGAAGCATGAAAATATGAATATGATATGAAATATGTAAGCATTGGAAATTTTCTTGTATGGGCAAGAGAGATACCATTTTGTTCGTCACGTGCACATTGTCCTAAAGCCTTCTACTGACCTAAAGCCAACCCAGCCCACCATATATTTTTTGAAAGAAAACTGTCATAAACGACATCGTTTTTGAAGTAACAATCGGGCCACAGGTTGGGCTAGGCCGACATGGTCAAATCGGGCCAAAATCGAGGCTGATCGGGCCCTTTTTGACATCCCTAAATGGCCTTGTCCATTTTAAGTGGACTCAGGCAGCCCCGGAAGGATTTTGATTTAGCTAACCTACGTATACAGACAACAAAGTTGTTTCTTCAACTTTATTCAAATGTTATGTTACAATGTACGTAGGATTCTTATAAAATAAAAAAGGGATATATTTTTATTAGTGATTTAAATTGATTTATAGATGTACTACTGGTAAAAAGATCATGATCGAGTCTAGTTTAACTAGTTTCAACTTCATTTCAACTTGAAGTAAATAGATAAATTTCGAATTAACAAACTTTAATTCATATTTTCTAAAATTTCAAAACTTCTTTGAACAAATCAGATTAGGTTTTTGAAATATGTCTCAAGCTAAACGATCTCAGTCTACATATCTAGGTTTGAACCTGATTTGATTCATTATTATTCCTACAATTATGATATGATACTATTTGTAGATGCTGGCAATAAAAAAGATAAGAATCCAAAAACTCGGAATCTACCTTATTCTACACCTCATATAGTTTATCTATTATTTTTCATATGACTAATTTTGAGGAAACATAGAAGGAACGTCACACAACACATGCACGGCATCAGATTGGACAAAAACTACTCAATGATTATCATAGAAGCTTTCTTATATTTTCAAATTATTTGGTAACAAAAGATAAAGTATGCACACAGTCGGTTTTTAAAGAAAGTAAACACAACAAAATTACATTAACTAACGTTCAATCCTACTCATAACTTAAGTACAAAATTCAATTATTAAAAAACTCAACTAATTCGATAGGTTCAACTATAAAAATCTTAAACCATTCAACTTTTTGATTTAATTTTTAATTTTTTAGTTCGATTTATTTTAATAACTCTTTTTATTAAAAACTGATTAATTTATTAATTAATGGTCAATTTTCACAAATTAATAAATTCTTATAAATCAATTAATTTTTATTTAATAATCTCTTTTTTAATTAAATTTCAAATTCTTGGATATCTAAGTACAATCTCTTTCAATCGTATTTTAAATTTTTCAATTTTATTTAATCTTTAACTAGTTTTATAACGATCTAATACCGATTAAATCTTTTAAACCTTAAACCCCTTGTCTTAACGGTTTAACTTTCTATTTTTAAAACATTCAAAAAATTACATCTCCACTAACTAGTTTTGAATAATATTCGTTAATTAGCTTGTGAAGTGATTCACGTTTTCCATCAATTTTTAGCGCAAATCATCGATTTGATCTCGAACTATTCATTTTTAATATTTGGGTATTTAGGTTCATTTGTTTATATGTGTGTGTTTTTTATTTATTTTGGTTAATAGCTGTCAACATTAAAATTGAAGATTTGAGGGTGTTTGGTTACATAATTAACAACAGGAATGGACAAAGCAAAACTCAGCGTAAAAGAGGAGTTCAGCTTTAAATGATCCATGTGAGATGCACATGAAGTGTGCTTTGGGTCTGGCTTGACTGGACTTTCCTTGGTAGTGAAGGCATGGACAAACAGAATGCAACAGCTACATTTTCGTTTATAAAAACTTGAAATTAGAATCAGTTTACACTCTTTACAATTTTCTCAATTACAAAAAGAAATTAGGAGTTAGAGAGTTGTTACAGTACTTACTTAGAAGTACTAGTGAGTTCTTAGAGAACTCTTGCAAGTGTTGAAAAAGACATTCCGTCTCTTGTAAACTTTTTCTTTTCGTTGAAGCTAGTAGAACCACCTACGTGAGATCCTTGGAGTAGATATCAATTAAGCTATCGAGCCAAGTAAAAACTTCTGTGTGCTCTTTATTCGTCTATAAATCTCAAAATTATGCAAAAGGCAACTCATTTTTCATTAGTCTCTTGTGATAAAAAATAACATAAATAGAAGGAAAATCCTAACATAAGTGGTATCAGAGCCAATTCTCAGTATTTTAGGTAATTCTCTGGCTATTCAAGAAATCAAGATCATCAAGAAAGTGTAAGAACAATCATACAAGTAAGCCTAAATCTTCGTATCTTTTTCCTTATCTATTTTTTACAATCAAGAAACCATCAAGAATCTTTTTTTATATCATCATTTAAACTGAGTAACAAAATGGTGGGCAAAGAAATGGATGTTTTTACTGGTAAAGAAGGTTTTACAATAAGAAACTTCAAATGCAGCTTTACTTGAATCCTATGCCTGTTATAGTGTAATTGAAGAACAGTATGATGCAAAAACAGATCATGTTAAGAAACTTAAGCTACAAAAGCTTGCACATTGCAAGTTAATTCTTCATTTATCACCTATTATGATAAGGAAAGTGCAGAGTTGCAATACTGCAAAGAAACTATGGGTGAAGCTTAAAGAATTGTATGCTAAAAGGCTTCTGCCTAATAAAATGACACTTTTACACAATCTGACCAACTATAAAATGAATATTGTTGTAACCCTTGATGACAATTTGGATTATTTCTTTAAATTGGTGCAAGACTTAGAAGCTACAGGTGAAAAGATATCTGAAGAACACCAAGCTGTGGTTATTCTAAAGGCCTTACCATCAGATTTCAATGCCTTTAAGAAGGTGACTAAGCATGTCAGTGGAGAATCACTCACTATCAAAAGGGTGCTGGATTCACTAATGGAGGAAATTGTGGACAATAATCCAATCAAGAAGGAACCAGAACTTATGTTTATTGATAATAAACAAGATAAGAAGCCTCAGCAAAAGAATAATAAGAAGGGAAATTGGCAGAAAGGGAATGGAAGGGATAAGCAGACTAAAGAAAATGAAGAAAAGAAGAAAAAGGCTAAATGCAAGAAGTGCTACTACTTTGAGAAGGAGGGGCATTTTACCAGAGACTGCAGGAAGAAGAAAAGGGATAATAAGGCTGCACAAGGTGGAGATGCTGGGAATGTGGAGAAACCTAAAGAATCTAGTGGTGATGAGTTGCTTACTATTGCTGAAGAGAGTGAAGAACTCAGCAGATAATGGATCTTTGACTCTGGATGTACTATGCATGTCACTCCTCGCAAAGACTGGTTTACCACCTTTGAACCAGTTACTGCTAAAGTAAAGATGGCAGACTCTAGATAGCAATAGGTTGAAGGTATTGGGAATATTTCTATCAATATGTTTGATGGGAAGAAAAGAACCTTAACCAATTTCAGATTTGGAGTGTGCATAAATCTCATCTCTGAAAGTATTTTTCATAAACAAGGCTTTCAGATAACATCTAAGCTGGATGGACTTAGAGAAATTCTAAAAGAGGGAAGAGTGATCATAAGGGGAGTTGAAAGGGGAGGGCTCTACTATATGATAAGCACTATTGAAGTGAACCTAACTACTGCAAATGGAGAGCTAGATTCTACTAAGTTATGGAACTCAAGATTGGGATATGCAAGGAACAAAAGCTTAATACACCTTTCTAAACAGGGTTTGATTCAGGGAAAACATATAAGGAAAATGGAACTCTATGAATCTTGTGTGCTAGCAAAGCACTACAAAACCAGTTTTCATAAAGGAGCTAAGAGAGCTAAAGAGATCATGGAGTATGCCCACAGTGATCTTTGGGGGGCCAACATAAGTGCCCATTGCAGGAGGAAATAGATACTTTATGTCCATAATAAATGATAATTTTAGGAAATGCTGGGTCTATTATATGAAAAGGAAAGATGAAGCACTGGAAATCTTCATTAAGTGGCGTTCACTCATAGAGAATCAGACAGGGAAGAATCTAAGGTGCTTAAGGACTAATAAATGGTCTTGAATACTGAAATAAAGAATTTAAAGATTATTGCAACAAGAAAGGTATTCAAAGGCATAAGATTGTTAGAACAACACCTCAACAGAATGGTGTAGCTGAGAGACTCAACAGAACACTCCTAAAAAAGACTAGATGTATGATGTTATCTTTTAGTTGTTCACAATCACTATAAGGTAAAGCTATCATGACTGTTTTTTATTAGGAAACGGATTACCTACATCAGCTAATGACTACAAAACACCTCAGGAAATCTGGAATGGAAAAAAGCCTAGCTTAGCTCACTTAAGAACTTTTGGCTGTACTGTTTATGCATACCAAAAGGAAGCGAAATTGGAGCTAAAGTAGCTAAAGGAGTGTTCTTAGGTTATCTAGAAGCAGTTAAAGGCTACAAAATCCTACTGCTTCAACAGAGAGGTTTTTAAACTGTTATTAATAGAGATGTGATATTTAAGCAACTTGAATTTCTGTTGTTGTGTAGGAATCTTACAGGTAGCAACCTACAAAAGGAAATTCAAGAGAAATTGGGATCATCAAGTACTTCAATTCCTTCCTATGTGCCATTAGAAACTGAAACCGAAAAAGATGGCACACAACATCATGATGAGAAGCTTGTACAAGGCGCTACCTACTATGAACAAGAAATTAAGGAAACAGAAGGTGAAAGTGAGGAAGGAACTTCACAACCAACTATAGATATCATTAATGAATCTCTAATTAACTATCAGCTCACCAGAGATAGACAGCCAAGACAAAGGATACCTAATAAGAGGTACAATGAATTTAACTTAGTGGAATATGCTTGTCTTGTTGCAGAATCTATTGATTGCATGGCACCAGAAACCTGTGAAGAAGCTATGAACAAAGAAGATGCTAAACAATGGAAATTGGCTAGCAAGAAATGAATATTCTTCTTTCATGAATAATATGACTTGGGTTCTAGTGCCCAAGCCATTTAAAGCAAAGCTGATTGAAAACAGATGGTTATTTAAGCTTAAAGAAGGAGTCACAGAGGTGGAACCCAAGATATACAAGGCCAGGCTTATAGCCAAGGGATACAGACAAAAGGAGGGAGTTGACTATGAGGAGATTTTCTCACCTGTTGTGAAGTTCAAGAATATAAGGCTCATTTTTGTGCTAGCAGCTATCTATGACTGGGAAATCCATCAAATGGATATTAAAATAGCCTTCCTATATGGCAAGCTTAAGGAAACTATCTACATGAAGCAGCCAGTTGGTTTTGTAGATAAAGATAAGCCTGACTATGCCTAATTGCTTCAAAAATCCCTATATAGGTTGAAACAAGCACCTAGGCAATGGAACAAGAAGTTTCAAGAGGTAATAACTTGTATGAAATTCACTAAAAGTGCCTATGATTACTGTCTTTACTATAAGGACCTAAGAGAAGCAAAAGTTTTCTATATGCTAGTCTATATAGATGATTTAGTCATCACTGGAAAGGACTTAAGTAGAATTGTAGAGGTGAAGAATGCTACATATAAGCATTTTGAGATGAAGGATATAGGAGAAGCACATAAGCTCCTGAGAAAGCAGATTATCAGGAATAGGAGGGAAGGGAAGCTATGGTTGATTCAGAAGAACTATATCAGAAGGTTCTTGCCCAGTTCAGCATGGAACAAGCAAAAACTAGCTCTATTCTTATAGGTTCACATCTACAAATGATTACCAGTAAGAGTCCTCAATCTGAGGAAGAATAGAAAGCTATGATGAATTATCCCTATGATGTTAGAGTTAGGAGTATCATGTACATGATGTTAGCTACAAGACCTGACTTGGTCTATGCAATCAGCATTCTAAGCAAATTCATGGCCAACCAAGGATTTGAGCACTGGCAAGGCTTAAAAATGTTTTTAGATACTTGGCTGGAACTTTAAACTATGGTTTATGTTTTTCGAAAGTTGAATTAGCTAAATGCAATGAGATATCTTTGCATGGTTTTGTAGATGCAGATTATTCAGCAGATAAAGACACAAGGAAAACAGTATCAACATATTTTTCACATTAGCAGGCAATTCAATTAATTGGAAAGTTCAACAATAGTCAGTAGTATCACTATTAACAACAGAGGCAGAATATTATGTAATCACAAAAGGCGTAAAAGAACTAACATGGCTGATAAGCATCCTAACAGAAATTCAAATTAACCCAGCATCATCAACATTCTATACAGATAGTCAAAGCGCGTTTTACCTCAGTAAGGATCCTGTTCTACACGAGCGATCCAAACACATCGACGTGAGGCTTCATTTCGTTAGAGACAGAATCGCTCAGGGTCTCTTCACTCTAGAGAAGATAGCTTGTGACCTAAATCCTTCGGATTTTAGAACGAAGATAGTTACAATAAGGAAATTCACTTTCTATATAAATTATCTACAAATTATTGAAGCCCCTTAAAGATAACAATCATCAAAGAACCTAATTATGGTCTCACGTTTAAGGTGTATACTAGGGTTTTTTTTAAAATATCTTGCAAATCAAAGAACGACGTCAAAATTAATGGAGGAGGGAACAAATGTGAATTGATTGAAGTTCCTCCATTAATTTTCAACGCAGATCATCAATTTGATCTGGAATGATTCGTTTTTAATATTTGGGCATTTAGGGTTCATGTGTTTATGAGTGTACATTTTTTATTTGTTTTGATTAATAGTTATCAATATTAAAACCAAAGATTTGAGGGTGTTTGGTTACAAAATTAACAACAGGAATGGACAAAGCAAAACGCAATGCAAAAGAAGAGCTGGGCTTTAAGTGATACACGTGAGATGCACATGAAGTGTGCTTTAGGCCTGGACTTGACTGAACTTTCCTTGGCAGTGAAGGCATGGACAAACAGAATGCAACAGCTATATTTTGGTCTATAAAAACCTAAAATTAAATCAATTTACACTCTTTACAGTTTTCTTAATTACGAAAAGAAATTAGGAGATAGAGAGTTGCTAAAGTACTTACTTAGGAGTACTAGTGAGTTCTTAAAGAACTCTTGCAATTGTCGAAAAAGACACTTTGTATCTTCTAACCTTTTTCTTTTCGTTGAAGCTAGTAGAACCACCTATGTGAGATCATAGAGTAGATAGCAATTAAGCTATTGAACCAAGTAAAAACTTCTATGTGCTCTTTATTTGTCTACAAATCTCGAAATCCTACGAAAGGCAACTCATTTTTCATTAGTCTCTTGTGATAGAAGATAACATAGATAGAAGGAAAATCCTAACATGGCTGAATCTTTTTTAACCTACTTTTATTCTTCTCTTGCACAAAATAGTGATAGTTAAAGAACAAAATGTGGAATTGAAGGCCATTTTTCTACTTATCATTCTTCACTATTCTCACAACCATGCTTTGGACGAACCATGTTTCGAGTCCAAGTTTGTTTTGGAAAGAAAGGGCGAGCTTTGTCTTTTGGCAAGAGCAGAACAGAAAGGAAGTGCCAACACACTAAGATATGAGAGTTGTTTTAGCCTGTCTGTATTTGGTCCTCATCGCTTTCTGAGGTTGATGAGTGGATGGGACCAAATATTAATAAGTAGCTAAGAGTGACATATATTTGAAAACCAATGTATTGATAGAAATACCGGGAGTCCGAATCCCTCTCCATCCGCGAAGTCAACCTTTCTTCCATCATAATAATAAATGGATGCGGATCATCAAATTCCCACAAATAGAATGAAAAGTGGGTTAGGATGGGGGACTTTCGAAATAGAATGCTTAGAGAGAGAAGGAAAGAAGGGGGGATGGTTATGCTTGAATTGCTTTTGTTGAAGAACTGCCGCGTAGAGAGTTTTAAGCAATAATAGGTTTGTAACGGTTTTAATGTGTTGCTTAAAATTAATATAGTGTAGCGGTTTTAAAAGTATTGCCTTTAATAATATTAAGAATTGTTATATAAAAAAGACAACAAAATCTAAGATAATGCTTTAACAGTTTATATATGCAACAAATTAAACCGTTGTTATATATATTTATAAGTAATAATTAAAGTGTTTTATTATTTATATATATTTTTATATATTATTTTTAAAAGTATTGCTTTTAATAATATTAAAATGCAACGATAATAATAAATTGTTATATTAAAAAAGACAACAAATCCAAAAGATTGTTGGTTTAACAGTTTATATATGCAACAAATTGAACCGTTGTTATATATATTTATAAGTAACAATTAAAGTGTTTTTATTATATATATATTTATATATATTATTTTTTTAATAACCCCAAGCTTACTAGGTTGATAGACGTGTTAAGTAGTAAAACCAACTTAATAACAAAAATGCCCAAGGAATCAAAGTGATGTAATTCCTAATTCCCTTTCTAATTCTTCTTTACTTTTAACTTAATATGCAGATCTTCTACACTAGTTAGACCACAATCAACGTTACTTTGTAGGTTTCTTCATGCTAGATTGAGATTCCTTGCTTTGGTATCTTCGGAGATGGTTGTTGAGACATTAGTGTCTTCCTCTTTCCACCTTCCAAACTTTTGATTACACTAACAGTACAGTTAAGGTTTCCCCTTTCTTTTAGTGTTCAATCTCAATTTTTCTAGAAATTTCTTTTATTCTGTCCACCTATGAAAATCATACATCCCTCATTAATCATCCTCTTATCCAGTGGCAGTAGCCTGGGGTGGCAAGGGGGGCTACCGCCACCCTTGAATGTATATATAGAATGTCATATATGGGGTGGATTTGACAACTGGTCGAACCAAAGTCATAAGCATTCAGTCCAGTGTCAACGACAATAATCAATGCATGTCTAAAAACTGGACTCAATTAATTCCCATTTCTGCACTACTTAATGTTTATTGCTAAATTTAGATATACGATGATCTCCATACCGTATTGTATTAATATAGGATCTAAAATTAGCGACTACGTTATTAGGAGCTTTTATTTGTATACATTATCTTTTTCTATAAGGAATTGAATTTGAACCTTACTACTCTTTAATATTTTTAGGTGACCAAAGTTTTATTTAGGTAACTCATTTATTCAAATTGAAAAGTTCTTTATCTTATCAATTAATAAAGGGTAACTTTTGGTTATCTTTATTTTTAATAATTATTAAAAATTTAAAATTAAAATTAGGTATATAGACAAACTAAAAGTCAAAAACTTCTCTCCTTTTAATTTGAAAATTAAAACTCTTGTTTGACTGCTCTTAACACTTCATCCCCTTTTTTTTTCCCACTTCTCTATCAATAAACTCTTTTGTATTTTTTTCTGTTGTTTTCATCTCAATTATCTAAACTAAGCAGCAGGTGACTTACAAATAAGTTCATTAGTTCGAAATATATCAACAAACATGATATGTTTCTAAATTTCTAATATCGTTATTCAATCTAATCCATATTTAAGAAGTTTACTTGAATTGTTTTGAAATTATTCATAGCTAAATTTTCTATTTGTTTGTTATTATGCTATTAAATAATTAGTATTTGCTTTTACGTAGAAATCAACGATGAATTCGTGATTTACAATTGAAATTATAAATCAGTGGTAAATTCATGATCACGTATAATTGAAATTGCTTTGAAATTATTCATCACTGAATTTTCTATTGTTTGTTATTATGCTATTAAATAATTAGTATTTGCTTCTAAGTAGAAATCAATGGTGATTTCGTGATTTATAATTGAAATTATTATTTAATTTTAAGAATCGTAGACATGGGAAAACCAAAGACAATCCGTTCTTATTTTACTATACAAACTGAAGCTTCTACCTCAAACCGTATTCAAGAGGTTCCGGAGAATATTGATGCTATAATTGTTACTCCTCCTCCTGTTGTTCAGCATATGCAATTAGATGATTCAGGTGAACCTGAAGTAATTGATATCAGCATAACAACTCTGGTTCGTGATCCTGGTTTACGTAAACAAATTTGGAAATATCCTGTAAACCAACAAGATGAAATTTGTTAAGCTTATATCAAAACTGGTCCATATCACCGAAAACTTAATGAATATCCTTTACTAGATGGTATTCATTTATGTTGTTCTTGGTTTTCACAATTTCCCCCTTGGTTAGATTATTCTCCAACTACTCATGGTGCATATTATTTGCCATGCTATCTTTTCGGCAAGGCCCCATCTGGACAAGGACAATGTGAAGCAAGTAAATTTGTTGATGGAGGTTTTAGAAAATGGACGAAAGTCAACAACAGAGTTAATTGTGCTTTTCTTAAACATGTGGGAAGAAATCCTAATTCGATTCACAAAAATGTGGATCGAGCATGTTGTGATTTGATGAATGCTTCACAATATATTGGGTCTTTTATTGAAAAGCATACTTTCACACAGATTGAAATCCATTGATTGCGCCTTCAAGTTTCTATTGATGTTATTCGATGGCTTACATTTCAAGCTTGTGCTTTCCAAAGACATGATGAAAGTCTTGAGTCCCTTAATCGAGGTAATTTCTTGAACTTATTAAGTTATTAGCTTCCTACAATGAAAGAGTCTCAAGTGTTGTTTTGAATAATGCTGTTGATTATGCCTTATATACATCATCGCAAATTCAGAAAGAAATTCTCTCTATCTTCTTTAATAAAGTTAAAAGAGAGATTTGTGAAGCAACTGGAGATGTAAAATTTTGCATCATTTTTGGTGAAGCTCGTGATGACTCCAAAAGAGAGAAAATGGCCCTTATTTTGAGGTTTGTGGATAAAGAAGGATTCATACACAAACGCTTCTTTAGCTTTGTTCATGTGAAAGATACTACTGCTTTGACTTTGAAAGAATGCATTTTTTCTGTCCTCTCTCAATATAATTTACCTGTTCAAAATATTCAAGGACAAGGATATGATGGAGCTAGCGACATGAAAGGTGAATGGAATGGCTTGCAAGCTTTGATTTGTAATGAGTGTCCATATGCTTATTATGTTCATTGCTTAGCTCATCGTATTCAACTTGCTTTGGTTGTTGCTTCTACAAAAGTTGCTTGTGTTCATCAATTCTTCTCCAATCTAGTTTTCATCATAAACATTATTATTGCTTCCAGTAAATGTAATGATGAGTTGAAAAAAGCTTAAGCTGTTGAACTTGCCATGAAGATTGCCAATAATGAAATTGAATCAGGGAGAGGGAAAAATCAATGGAACACTTTGAAGTGTGCTGGAGACACTCGTTGAGGTTCACATTTGGCATCAATTTCTAGCTTGTTAAAGATGTTCAACGCTACCTCCTTAGTCTTGAGCAATATTTCTAAAGAAGGAGTTTCGTATTCTCAACGTGGAAATGTTGAATTTGCTTGGAATCAGTTATTTTCTTTTAATTCTATTTTCATTCTACTTCTTATGAAGGAGTTTATGGAAATTTCTCAAATCCTTTGTCAAACTTTGCAGTGCCAATCTCAAGATATTTTGAATGTCATGAATCTTGTGTCAACTATAAAAACAATTCTGGATGGGAAAGTTTCTTTGCAAAAGTCCAAGCATTTTGTAAAGAACATGAAGTTACTATTCCTAATATGGATGCTCAATATATTGCAAGGTGTGGTTGATATCGCAATCAACAAAATGAAGTTACTGTTGAGCATTACTATCGAGTTGATGTGTTTGTTGCAACAATTGATTATCAATTGCAAGAACTAAACAGCAGATTTAACAAATGAACAATGGAGTTACTTGTTCTTAGTTGTGCTCTTGATCTAAGAGATGGCTTTAGATATTTTAATGTTGATCAAATCTACAAATTTGCTGAAAAGTTCTATCTAGGAGATTTCTCTGAGCAAGAGATATTACTTCTTAAAATGCAATTTTAACACTTCAAAATCGACATTCCTATATATCCTGGGTTTGAAGGACTATCTCGCATTCAAGAATTATGTTAAAGATTGGTGGAAACAAAAAAAAAACCACTATCTATCCACTCATTGACAAATTAGTTAGACTTGCTCTCACTCTGCGTGTATCTACAGCAACTACAGAGCGGGCTTTCTCAATTATAAAGATAGTTAAAACTAGGCTTCAAAACAAGATAGAAAATAAATTTTTAAGTGATTGTTTGACTGTCTACATCGAAAAGGAAATTGCAATGAAGTTTAGCACAGAATCAATCATTGATGGGTTTAATTCTACGAAGACTCGTCGAGCAAAACTTCAACACAACAAAAAGAAATGATTATTTTATTTTATGTAAAATATTAGACTTTCATATTTTTATGTAAGAAGACTATTTTCGATTAGCTTTTATATCATTTTGTAATTTTTGAATTGAATTTTTAAATCCATAAAGATAGTTTTATGATTAAGTTCTTATATTTCTTTTGCTTCGCACTCCCCTTCCCCCCCTAAATAATAGCTTATCAATCTCGTTATCAGCTCACTTCCTTGCCAAGTTGAGGTTTTTTAGAGATGGACCCTGTCGGTTAATTTGTTATCGCCTCTACCAAACACCATCGTTGTTGTCTTCTACTATGAGACGGCAAAGTAGAGGTTTTTGGAGATAAAGGCAGATGGGTCTCAATATCAACTTATTTTCGTGTTTGTTTGTGACTATTCTGTTTTTTTCTCAAGTCGTTTTTGGTGGGTACAGGCTTTTAAAATTGAGTTTTGTAGATGGGTACAGAATCACGTGTTTTTTATATCAGTCTCTTTGCATATGTGTTTGGTAGATGGGAACCTCCATACTGTGGAACTATTTTGATTTTCGAACATTGAAGAAGGCAACCAGAACTAGACATCCATTGAATGAATGCCTCGTGTTTGAGTTCAGTATCCGTATCTATCAAGAGCAGTATCCAATTTTTGCAAGACAAAAGCAATCTTCAGCTCTCATTATTCAGTAGACTAGTTTTGATTCTTCTCTTTGTTTTCTACAGGTCTGACAAATGTATGGTCTAAAAATCAATTTACACATTTGACATTGTACCAGAAGCACTTACTTATGCACACAACTCTACTGCCCTACGTGTCCTAGACTTCCATAGTTTGAAACTCTAGTGTTGAGGATTATCTGTATTTTTCAAGAGCACTATCCCATTGTTGCAAGACAGAAGAAGTCTTCAGTTCTCATTATTCAGTACGTCGCCCAGTTCTAATTCTTTTCTTTATTTTCTTTAGGTCTCACATATGGATGGTTCAACATTCAATTTATAGAGATCTAGCTTCATGATCCACCTCTCTTGTAAGGAACTTTCACTTTCTTACCTTCAGATGATTTACATTCGTTCACTGGACATAGTAGAAACCATCGCTGCCTTTATGATTGCTTGTATTTGGTGACTCCTAGTTGAGTAGATGCTATTAAACTCTCCATAAGATTGCCAGCTGTCTGTTGCAATTTTTATCATTGGTATTTATCATTATTTGTTAGCTTGACCACTAGACAATTTCATCTATTAGCTGAGTAGTTTATTTTTCCACACCCTCATAACATCTAGCATTTCTTTCGTCTCAAAGTTCGTAGAGGCATGTCAAAAATACAATTATTTTAAGTGTTCTGTCTTTTATTGGGAGGGAGCTAGTTAGAAACCAATTGACAGCTTCCTAGAATTCTTCATGTTAGGTACTTGGAATTGCTTCTTTATTGGTTATCACCCTTTTTGGTCACTAGGCCAAGTTTATTTAAAGTACAAGTCTTATTTAAAGTACAAGTCTTACTTTGTTAGATGTTCCTTTATTCTAGTTTTTGACTTAGTAATTGAATTATAATTATATTTTAGTAGTGATTCCTAGTTTTTAGGAATTTTGTTAATAGTGTTCTTGTTTTTCTTTGGATTCAATCTCTACAAATAATTCTTAGGATGTTAGCAACCAATGAAGTTAACATACACCTTTTAGAGAAATAACTAATGACACAATCACTGTGCTCTGGCTGGTGCTAATGATTATTGGATTAATCACTACCAACCATTTTAGCTTATGTTGTCTGGTAGAGTCTATTGTTTCCAATTGGTGAACTTGATTTGGATCCAGGATTAGGTGATACTAATTCATGTATTTGAAAGTCAAGGTATATTCTTTGACACTATATGGGAAGGCTTTCCTTAGTGACACCGGAACTCTTAACAGATTTTAAAATTTTAAATGATTGTAATGCTCTTTTTTCTTTTGCGAGTCAGATGCTTGATTATACCTTCTGTATCAATTTAAGTTGTTCCAGTCTATAATTTGTCTCTGCTGCTCTGACAAGCTTCCTGTGCATGTAAACATCATAATTTTTTATATTGACATTTTGTATTTAACATTATATGGCACACATTAGATAGCCCATTATGGAAGGTGAGTTTTGTTTGTCAAATCATTACCCACGGTTATTAATGACCCTGCTCTTGTAATTTTTTCCTGGTTTCTGTGACTTGTCCAATTACGATACAAACTCTTGATTGTATTTAGTATTTCATTCTTTAGATATATATATCAGTTTGCTTGTGAGCATATTAGTTTTATAATTCTAATATACTTTTTGTTTCTTTTTTTTAGGATGGTGATAATTAGGAGTGGACAAAGAGATATTTGTTGAAGAATTTAAGCTTATTTATACACGTTGATTTTGTTTAATATTTAAATTAATTCACTTATATTCTATATTAAATGGAGGACAATATTGTATGTGAAAATTTTAGCTAGCGATTTTTTGCTTTTGTATTTTGAATAATTAAAATATTGAATTGTACAAGTTTTTACGAACTATTCATTATATATAAATGTAGTTTTGTTTGTCGTTTACATTTGATAATATGTACGCAATTAAGGCGTGTATTAATATTTATATTTTCTTTTAAGGTATATATAGATGTTGCCTTTTAATTTTATTTTAAATAATATTGGTAATGATGCTTTTATTGTTATAAATTGTTCCTTAAAAATATTCACCCTATTACTTTATAAAGATTTAAAAGTGTTGCAATATATATTTAAGATTGTTGTTATAGTTTAAAACTAAACGTCAAAATTTAAAGCAACATTTTTTATTTTATCATCTGACTTATTGCATCATTGCTTTTTGTAATGATATAAATTTTGTTACCTTAATTATTAAGACAACGATAATTATACTTATAGTTACGCTTTTATCTGTTGCCGATAAATCTTGCTCACTAATCCCTTTCAAGTGCAGATGAATATGCTGTTTGGCTTTCGCTTAATGAATATAGGTTTCTAGGGTCTCCTCTAGGTTTGCTTATATTTATATATGTGTATAAATATATATATAACAGCATATTCATCTGCATCCATCCAGTCACCAACCCCAGGCAGCGTTGGGGCCAAATACAGCCAGGCTAAACTCAACTCTCATATCTTAATATACATCTATTTATAACTAAATACAGAGGCTAAAACAACTCTCATATTTTAATATATTTTTTATTATTCTTATCGAGATCAATTAATAGTTTTACAATAAGTCTCTATTCTTTTTCTATGTATATAAATTCTTGCAATTTTAAAAGTTTGTTTCATTTTTTTTAGAATAAGCATTTTTTCCTAATATTTTGGTCATATCATTTGATTTGTTTTTACTTCTTGAGTTAATTATGTGAAGTATTTATAAAAGATTTATATTAATTAAGAATATATATTTTATATTAAAATATGAGAGTTGTTTTAGCCTGTCTGTATTTGGTCCCAAATAATAATAGTTGGGACCAAATACAGATATATATATATATTATATATATATACAACTCCTACTTGAGGTTGGTGACTGGATGGAGCCAAACATTA
>JANZXR010340418.1:0-24462 GCA_027575705.1 Erythroxylum echinodendron | reverse complement strand
AAGGCCCAACACTTGTACTAACCCATAAAACACTTCAGACATAAATAATTAGCAAACTAACACAATTCTAACCTAAAATACCAAAATTCATTCAGATCATGTTTACTAAAAAAAATTCAAGGCCCAACACTTGTACTAACCCATAAAACACTTCAGACATAAATAATTAGCAAACTAACACAATTCTAACCTAAACGCATACTAAACGATTGAATTAACAATTAAATATGTATCAAACTAAGCCCTAAAACATGATGCAACTCACACTTATTAACATGCCCACACTTAAATGTTTGCTTGTCCTTAAGCAAACAAAATAACAAACACACAACATATAATGCAGTAATGAGACAATGGCTTTAACTTTATGAAATAAATTTAATTTAAAACATAATTAATCAAGGCATATCAAATCATTAACAAACAAAATCCACGACTAGGGGTTTTGAACTAAATATACATATTAATTCAGATCCAAGTGTTAATTTATTTACCCTTTTCAATTGAACATATACATTAATAATTATTTGGTCATTCAAACTTTGTAACTACTCTTAAATATGTTTTCATGAAAAGTCAATCTATTACAAGTTCGGTAGGTTTTTATTAGAAAACACTTTTTTATTTATTTTTATTATTATTTAAATAAGGACCTAGTATTTTACTCGGAGGCAAACATTGGTAATGAATATTGATCTTGTTACTTAAGTAAGTCAATTTTTTATTAAACTATTTGGTTGAAACATCATTATAGCCTTTTGACGTGGCGGCACACATTTGTGATGCGTGTCGATTTAGTAACTCAACTACATCACATTCACAATTGGCTACGAGCTCCACTTATATCCCGAAGGCCTGCAGAATAGTAATTTATTTAACATTAACAAACTTATTTTTTATATTTAATGCCTACCTTAGTGCTTTAGCTACTCATTTCCATGAAAAAATACTAGTAAAGCTACTTAAGTCACCTCAAATCATGAATGAATGTGATAATTTAAAGGGTTACAACTTAACACCGAATCGTAATTAAGCTGCATATTTAACCAAAGAACCCCGATTCACTAATTTTTGCAAGCCAATGATTCTCCACAACCTAATAGACTATGTTCAAAATTAAATAAATTTCAATCCATCTAAGCTAACGACACATTCACAAGATTCACAAAATGCAATCTAATAACTATCATATAATATGCAAAACTCACATACAAATCAAAACACTTAACCCTCCCCATAGTTGAACAACACATTGTCCTCAATGTGAGAAGGGACAAACAAACACATATGGAAAGAAGAGACATAAAATTAAAGCAAAACAAAAAGTAAAAAAAGACTAAAGCTAAAAAGAAAAGGGTTAGAACAAGGCCTCATGGTGATGGAGGTGGGGAAGGTGTTAGAGGTGGAAATTGGACTCCTTAAGCCTCGAAATAACGATGGATATGATGTATGTCCCAGCTATGAAGTCATTGAGTTCAAGCCATCTCCTTCATTCTTTAAGACTTCTTCACAAGTGTATCTGTGATTACCTTGGTGTTCACAGAGATTGTATCACGCATTTTCTTCCAACCTGGATCTTCTGTTTCTTCTTCCTCCTCGGACTCTTCACTAATTAAGTCCTCTTTTGCTTGCTGAGGTGACGTTGTACTCGAACTTGCCTAACTAGCCCTGATCTTCACATGCATCGTTTGGATGATATCCTAGAGTTCCATGTTATAGGACTTAAGGATTTCAGAATGCCATATATGATGACGATTTAGGAAGTCTAGGAGATGGATAGTTAAACCACTACAGTCCACGCCATAATACTCTACAATGGAGAAAACTAAGTACCCTATACCTGAGTTGTTTCCCCTCTTATGCAGAGTTGTAACAATAGCATTTAGCACATGTGTGGAAGTGCACACTTGAATGATGTGATCCATGCACCATAACATGAAGAGTTCCTTTGTTAAACACTTCTTGGTTTTTGATTTACCAAAAGCCAGTTGAAATATGAATTTGTGCAATAACAAGTGCTCATAGGTCCTTATGATGTCGTTATGGGCATTTTTGGCATGGAATTTCTCTAACCCAATGAGTTCATTCTAATAACCAGAAGCACGAAAATCATTGTGCTAATTGATAATGAAAGATTCGGGGAACCCACACATAATGCACATGATTTCAATGTTTAGTTCATATGCACGTCCCTGCAATCTAAACCACATTTCTTTAAGGTGTTAAATTCATAGCAAAGGGAAGTAAAGAATTCTAGAGTGAGATCCTAGTAAACAGGAATTGGAAGTGTATAAATTTTGGCCACTGAATTCTTTCTGGTAAGTTCTTACCCTATTGCACAATTCTAGCATATTAAGCGTATCAAAATTAAAATATTTAGGAACTACAATTTATTTATCATTAAAGGATTGAAAATGAATACCTTCCTCCTCTGTATAGATCAGGAAGGGTGTGCTGAAGTCCACTACCCTATTCCTTCTCCCTTATCCCAATACTTGGTTTTGTCCCGATAATTAATCCTGCTTTGTTGGTTACTTAATATATGGCATACTGGCTTATGAGTAGGTAGCAATTGGAAGAGACTGAAAATTTGAAATTTGAGCAAAGAGAGCTGAGAGTGTTTGGAGGTTCTAAACTTAGAGATATAAAGTAAAAATGAAAGTGAAAGAAAAAATGAAGTTATAAATGAATATATAGGTGGATAGAGGGTAACATAGTAAAAGTTGACTTTAAAAATCATGTGTTCCTTTTTTACCCTATCGCTGGCCATGATCGTGGCCTGTAATTTTTCACTAATTTTTAATATTTCTTCTTCTTTTCTTCTTCTCCACTTTCCCAAAATTATTTCTTAACTATTTATGAACCTTTCACCTCTCTTTGCTTACTTCCTCAATCATCAAACTCATGTCGAAGTCCTATACCTTCTCAATTTTATTTGAAATGAAATAACCTAACTAAGAAATTTAATTATCTAAAAATCAAGGGAAGTAACGCCAATTTAACAGTTTATAGGTTGCCTGCCAGCAACGCTTCTTTTAACATCAGTAGCTCGACGCTCTATCCTTGGAAACTCAACTGGTATCAATTATGAGGAACTTACTTCCACCTTTTTCATTCAACATTGGTTTTGTAGCCTGTAAGTAAGCTACAAATTGCAAAATAGTTGGAAGACAATATTGAAAACATTATAAAAACCAATTAAGCTCCATAACGTTCATTTTCTGAGGGAACTATCAACAAAACAAGGAATAACAAAACTCCTTGAATTTTCTATCGAATCCAACAATTTCTTCTGTAAAAAGGTGAGTTGCTCTCTTTCTTCCTTGGTCACCTTTGTCTCCCGTACTTCTTCTGCTTCACAAGTAGAAACTTTTATAGCTTCTTCAAATTCGATGTCTATTGTCATCTGTTCTTGCCTTTTTGTTCTTTGGAAGATTCAAACACATCAATTATCCTAAATACTATCCTTCAGATTCTTTAGCACATCATTCATTTCAAATGTCACTTGGTCATCAATAATCGGAAGACTAACGTTCTTTTCATGAACATCTACCTAAGATTTTTAGTTGTTCACATATGGTATATCAAGAACAAGTGAATAAAAGAGAGGGTTGGCATTCTTTTCTTCAATCTCTTTTTTCATCTCTTGGTCTTTAGTAAGGTTCTTTTCATGAACATCTACCTAAGATTTTTAGTTGTTCACATATGGTATATCAAGAGCTGGTGAATAAAAGGGAGGGTTGGCATTCTTTTCTTCAATCTCTTTTTTCATCTCTTGGTCTTCAACAAGGTAGGGTTCAATTTGTTTTTCCACTGGTCCTTCTGGCTATCCCCTATTCTTAAATGCGATAGCCTCATATTTCTCTCTTTGATGTATTCCTATATTACTTAGATAGTCTTCCACACTTCTCTTACAAAATTTACGAGAAAGCTGTCTCACCAAATCTCTAGGTTGTGAATAGATAAGGAATGATTTTCCATTACTTGCTCAATTTGCTCTTCGAGTCTCTTCTGGCCCTCTTCCATGTTTGTGAGCTTATCTAGGATGTTATCCAGTTTACAATCCCATGAACTGGACTCATCTTACTGACGTCCTAATAGTCTTGACGTCCTAAATGAGTCCCTACATTATTGGACCAATAGGAATCGGGGTGGTTCTGTCACCCCAAAGTTTACATGTTATAATAAGGATCGTTACTTCCCTAACCATCCGGTGCCTTATTGTAATTTGAAAAAGTTATTTACTCCCTATAATATCTACCTTCCATTATTGTTCTTTCCATTCCTTCTTAGCATCTAGCTTTTCAGATGTCTCATTTCTCATTCTAAGATGTCTTGCTGTGTCTTTACTTTATGCCCCAAACTTCTTTCTCTATTTGTTTCCTTTTTTTCTTAAAAAAATAAAAGATGTTGAAAAAGCTTTAAACTAAAGAACTAAACTAATTGCTTCCCAGCAATGGCGCCAAAAAATTGATCGTGGTTTTTCAATCTGTGTAAGTTCTAATGATTAACCTTTATAATCTGTAAATGCACGAGTCTTTCACGTAGTACATAAAGTGTAGATCCCACGAGGAGGGATAATCCAGTCCTAAATCTAAGGCCAACATGATTCATAAAAATTCAAAAGATAGTAAAACTAAAAAAAGAATTCAATTCAATCCAAGAATCAATTACGAAAATATTAACAATATAGCTATTACAACACAATCAAGAATTAACCTAAAGGAACTATCAATTGAGAGAAAGGTCAAATCCAATAATAAGATAGGTCAAATTAGAACATCTCAACAGTCACAAATCCTATCATCAAACTGCTATTCCCAATTTTATACAATAATAAAATGGAAAATATCAAGAAATATGATCTTGAATGGAGAGGGGAGGTAGCAATATTGGGAAACTCCTGATCTGGGAAGTACAACGATGTTGGCTTCTTCTCCACTTATCTCTTCATTCTTCTCTTTCTCAATCTCTCAACAATCCTCTCTAGGTTTTTTCCCAAAAGTGGCTGATGGAAGAAGCTCCTTCATCTTCTTTAACTTATTCTTTATATATCTTTTGTGTTCTGGAAGCCTTGGGGGTTTTTTGGGGTCCAAAAGGTCCAAAAAATCCCTCAAAACTTGACATTTTTAGTGTCTATACATCTTCTCGATATAAGCTAAGATTGTGGTCCATATCTGAGCCTTTTGTCATGATCGTTGACCACATCTGAGCCTTCTGTCATGATTATGACAAGCAAGCCACGAACATGGGTCATGTTCTAGGTTTCCGTCATGATCGTGGGCTGACTCCATTGCTTTTGTCATGATCATGGCCTGTTGTGCCCTGATCGTGGGCCATTATTGCCACTCTAGTGTCTCTAAAACTTCTCCGTTCTTTGATGTTAATCCTGAAACACTAGCAAATACATCAAATTATCTTAAAAACATAATAATTAAGCTCAAAGACTTATACTAACCCATAAAACACTCCAAACATAAATAATTAGCAAACTAACACAATTCTAACCTGGACACATACTAAACGATTGAATTAACAATTAAATACATATCAAACTAAGCCCTAAAACATGATGCAATTCACACTTATCATTAATCATAAAGATTTTTACAATAAGTGCTAAATGCAATTGCCTTTAGATCAATTCTCTAGTAGTTTGATATGCCCATAGTTCGTCATTTATCATTATTGATCAATCCTTCCTTAATGGGCGTATAGTCTTTTCCAAAATCTCCTTAATTTGTTTATTACTTGTTTCAGTTTGTTTAGATGTTTGCGGATGGTATGGAATCACCACCTTATGGGTGATTGCATATTTCCTCATAAGGTTTTCAAAAAGCTTATTGTAGAAATGACTTTCTCCATCACTTATAATTGCTCGTGGAATCTCGAACCTGCTAAATATATTTTCCTTCATAAATTTAACAACATTAGCATCATTAGTTTGGGTTGCCCATTTAGACAAGTAATCAACTACAACGAGTATATAATTAAATCCAAAAGATTTAGGAAGAGGGCTTATAAAATCAAAACCCCAAACATAAATAATTCAATAGTCAATTGGTTAGTTAGGGGCATTTCATTTCTTATATTTCCAGCCATTTGGCATTTATCACATTTTAAGTAGAAGAAATGAGCATGAGAAAAGGTTAAGACACTTACCTACTCTTCCTCTAGAATGCACCTCTGAATGATTCCATATTTGCAAATCCTGTAGAGTATAGATCATTCCAAAAATGGTTCCTGCTTAAGTGAAGAAATTTTTTCCTTTGCTGAAAAGTCAAGTTAGGTCTCAAAATGCCACAAGCAAGATAATTCACATAGTCAGTGTACCAAGGCACTTTACTAATAACAAATAACTACTCATCAACCAAGTTCTTAATAATTACATGCTTCCTTTATTGTTCAATAGTTTCCAAGTTAGGAGCTAATCTAGAAAAATGATTTGCAGCAACATTATTACTCCTTTTTTATCTTTTATTTCCACATCAACCTCTTGTACCAACAAAATCCACCTAATTAACCATGATTTTGCATGAGTTTTGGTCAAAATATATCTAAGAGTTGAATGATCATAATGGATTATAACTTTTGACCCAATAAATAAGATCTGAAATTTTACAAAGCAAAAATCAATGCTAACGATTCTTTCTTGGAGGTTGCGTAATTTATTAGTGCATTACTCAAAGTTATGCTAGCATAATAAATTATACGCAAAGATTTCTTAACTTTTTGGCCCTAAAATGCTCTAATAGTAAGATTGTAAGCATCACACAAGATTTTAAAAGGCAAAGACCAATCAGAGGCTGTAACAATTGGTACAAAGATTAATTTTTCTTTAAGAATGTTAAAGGCCTTAAGGCATTCCTCATTAAAATCAAAATGGACATATTTGGCTAATAGTTGACATAAAGGATGAATTATCGTAGAGAAATCTTTGATAAACCTCCTATAAAATCTAGTATGTCCCAGAAAACTTCTAATACCCTTGACAGAAGTGGGTGGTGATAGTTTTTCTATAACTTTAATTTTAACCCTATCAACCTCAATTCCCTTTTTTAACACCATGTGACCTAGGACTGACACTTGTTTTACCATAAAATGATTATTTTCCCAACTTAAACTTATGTTGCATTCAATACATCTTTCAATTACCTAAGTAAGCTTATTTAGACAATCATCACAAAAGGCACCAAAAACTGAGAAATTGTCCATAAATACCTCGATAAGGTCCTCAATTATGTCTAGAAAATAGAAAACATGCACTTTTGAAATGTTGTAGGCTCATTAAACAAACTGAATGGCATCCTCCTGAAAAAGAATGTCCTAGAAGAAAAAATGAATTTAAACTTTGTTTTATCCTTAGGAGCAATCAATATCTGGTAATAACCTAAAATTCCATCAAAAAAATAATAAAACTCATGTCTAAAAGGTTTATCCAACATCTGATTAGTAAAAGGGAGAGGAAAATATTCTTTTTTGGTAACCACAATCAGTTTCCTATAATTGATACAAATTCTCCATCCAATGATAGTCTTAGTATGCACTAACTCATTTTTATCATTTTTAACAACAATAATGCCTGATTATTTTGGAAATATATGAACTAGGCTCACCCTCTTATAGGACAATCCTATGCATGCACATAGAGGTCTAATTCCTTTAATGTCACTTAAACCCCATCCTAGGGCGTTTTTCGATCTTTTCATCTCACTTAAAGTCCTTTTCTCTTGTTTAGCATCCAAAGTGGACGCAAGAAATGGCAGTACATGTTTTGGCTTCTCCTAAAAACACACATTTCAAATTCTTAGGCAACTCCTATAGCTATACTTTTAGTGGGGCTACATTTTTCTCTTCGTTAAGGGTTGTCTTTAAGAATTTTCCAAACTCTCCCTTAGTTTACAAGTGATAATTGCCTTCATGGACTTAAAGGAGAAGAATTTGGATGAAAATGCTGCATGAAATAAAAAATCAGCAATCTGGAAAGATTGCATAACCATGCATTTTCATAATTTCAAGCATGTTTCAGACATAGACAATCTAATATGTGATTATGTACAAGACTGTGTAAGTCCCAGAAATACTATTTTTTAATATAGAAAGGCATTTTCAGCGACTAAGTAAAGGAGGAGACTTTGGGAGGTGATTTCTAGACTTGGAGAACATCCAAAAGGGATAATTTCAGTCTAGGGAAGTGGAAAGCAAGAAGAAATTAATGATAGATTTATTGGAATTCAAAATCAAGGCAAGAACATTCAATAAAAGACAATCAGGGGGATTTAGAATTATGATTCCATTATTTTCAATTCATTTTTCTTTCATTGCATGTTTTTTTTTCATATTAGATCACATGTAACTAAATGTCTAGTTAATGATTAGCTTAGATAAACCATATGTCAATACTTTGACATGATTTGATTTTGTTATTAATGCGATTGGCTATTTGATATATTATAATATGATTACGCATTTTATTTATGTTCTAATAACCCAAGATATTAGAAATTAATCTGATTTAATAAGTAGAGATTTAGAAATCCTTGTGTGAATAGATCTACCATAATTAGAAGGAACTGATTGCAACGCTATAGATGGGAAGACATAAATCACCCAAATTAGGGTCAAACCTAATAGAGAGGGACTTATAAATCGATAACACAATCCTATAAGATTTAACCTAGAGACCTTAGGATTAATTGTTAGTTAGAATCAAGATCAATTACTAGCATACCATAGGAGTTTTCGCGGTCTAATTAATCAATAAATAATTGCATGATAAAAGATCAATCTGTTAAGGCTTTAGGAGGATTCAAGCCTATATACTAATTTATGATAATGATAGTTTTATGAGTGAATTCCACTATCTCTTTGTTCATTATTGTTTTCTATTTTATTTTATTTGTTTTAGTTCTTTTTATTAAAATTTAAAATCAATCCATAAGCTAGATAATAAGGGAAGGGTAATTACTAGTATTCATTGCCTTCATGGGTTCGACCTTGACTTACCGATATTAGTTACAACTACATCATGCACTTACGATTATTTCAATAATTAACCAACTCACAAATAGGTCAATCAAGATTTTGGCACCATTGCTGGGTATTTTGATATTAGAAAAGTCTGAATACTATTACTTTAGCCATTTTCATTTTATTTTTTATCTTTATCTTTCTTTTCTTTTATTTTAATTTTGCTTTTTATATATATTTTATTTTATTGTGTCTTATTATATTTGTGGCTTGTTAATTTAATTATCTTTTGAATTTTTCTACTTGATCTTGAGTTTGTGGTTTATTATAGGAATTACAATTCATTGTCATAGCCACAGTTCACAATAGAAGGATGGAGCAGACGAGAATTTTATGGGAGTCAAAATATGCCTCCGTAATCTAGAACATCACCGTATGGAAGATGTCTTGCCACTTGAAGTTTTTTCTAATCCAAAATACTCATAAATATCATAAATTCCCTAAATTTTCACCAAAAATTTTAAATCAATATTTATACTCACCAAATAAAATTTTAAGATATAACATTCACTATTCACATCATAATCACTTTAATAAAAATCATTTATGCCCGAAAAATGTCAAATTAGTGTATGAATAGTCACTATAATGTGTATAAAACAATCAAATTTATGTGTATATGTATACTAATATTATGCATGAGTATGAAATGGATTTTTCTAATCTCTCATTACTATTTCTCATTTACAGAAATTTAGAGTTCTAACCCTTAATATAGAAACAGGATATTATAATCCTCCCCCTTAATAAATTTCGTCCTCGAAATTTTTATCTAAATAATCAATTTGATGGGGAGTTTTTTTTTCATCAAAAACTCCTCCATTTCCCACATAGCTTCTTCCACTCGAATGATTTCTTCCAAAAGACTATAATTAATGAAGTCACTTGGTTTTTCAGTTACTTATTCAGAAACCCCATTATCTTAACTAGTTCCTCTATATATCTCAAGATTATTCACAAATTTCATTTCTTATATCAATAACATATACTTTGGATCATAACGATGTCTCCTAAGCATCTAATATGTAACACAGTGTCAATCTGAGACATCTTTATTGGTAACACTAACTCATAAGTCAATGATCATGTTCTATCAATAATTTCGTATGAACCAATATATTTCGGGCTTAGTTTATCCTTTTTACTGAACTTCTGTTTATCTTAAATCACTTAAATTCTGCTATAGATCAATTTCACTTAACAACAGTATCTTGAATCAATTATGGCCTTCAATAATTCTTGGGCCCTCTTCATCCCAGTATAAAGGCAGACGACTCTTTCAGTCGTATAACGCCTTGTACAATGTCCTATCGATACCACTATGATAATGACTATTATAATCAAATTCAATCATAGATGTTTAATGATCCATGCTCCTATGAACTCCAAAATATAAACTCTAAGCATATCTACAACAGTTAAGGCTATTGCCAAATCAAACATTTAATCACACATTTAGCCATATGCTTCTTCATCCTTAACCGCTAAATGTTGTTTTAACGTATTACTACCAAGATGTATAGTATAGGCTGCTATGTGTGCTTCCTCTAAAGATCTCTTTTCTCAATCATCTATATCAGATACACATACTCCTTACTTCAATCACGAAGTATCTTTTTTCCAATTCAAACTCAAAATTTTGATCTTAAATTCAATGTAGCTAATAATACTTCATTGTGTCCCAACTTAACTCAATATTCAACGCTCTTGATTAAACCAAATTTGGTAACCTTGATATCCGAATTCATACTACAATGCTATTGCATTTTTTGTTTAATGCATCAGATATAACACTAGCTTTACCAAGATAATACTCATTTACATAATCATAATCTTTAAATATCGCTATCCATTATCTCAGTCTCGTATTTAATTCTTTCTAACTCAATAATTTCCACAAACTTTAATAATTTGTATAAATCCAAAATGTTCTACCCTACATATAGTGTCTCCAAGAATTTCAAAACAATTATTACTGTAGCAAGTTTTAAATCATATACCGAATAATTCAACTTATGAGAATTTAATTGTCTCGATGCATATAAAAATACTTTATTATGCTACATCAGATTACATCCTAATCTATGGTGTGAAACATCATTATATACTACATAATCTCCAAATCTAGAAGAAAAAATTCTTTTTACATTCATTAGTCCATCTAAATGACACATTTTTCCTCAGAAGTCTTATCATAGGGCTAAGATCAATAAAAACCCTCAATAACCTCTAGTAGTATCCAATATCCATCTAATTCTAGGAAACTTCGGATCTCATATATATTCCTCGGAGTTTCTCACTTCATCATTACCTCTACTTTTCTTATGTCTACCAACATGCCCTATTAAGATATTATTTAACTTAACATATTAATTGATCAAGCCAAATTTCACACTTACTGAATTTGGCAGATAATTGCTTCTTCCTCATGATATGCAAGACTACCCTCAAGTGTTCAAAATGTTCGTCTCAACTTTTTGAATATTCTTAAAATATCATCTTATGATCACAATCACTAATTGATCCAAGCAAAGTTGGAATACTTTATTCATT
Organism: Erythroxylum echinodendron; assembly: GCA_027575705.1. Classification (NCBI taxonomy): domain Eukaryota; kingdom Viridiplantae; phylum Streptophyta; class Magnoliopsida; order Malpighiales; family Erythroxylaceae; genus Erythroxylum; species Erythroxylum echinodendron. The sequence goes on along the minus strand of JANZXR010340418.1, from coordinate 12,879 downwards.
TATATCATAAATATTGCCAGGGGCATTTGTCAACCTAAATAGATATTGCTAACAACTATATATGCCCATAACCAATTCTCAAAATTCTTAAGTAACTAATTCTTCAATTGAGGTAATGTTATCTCATGTTTTTCTCAGTCTCCTAGTTAACTTCTTTTCTCGAATGATTTTCTCTATTCATTTGAATTCCTTTAATTTCTTATCGAATTATTATAATGTCAGACCATTCTTACTAGTTTTTCCACACATTTCAATTTATTCACAAGTCTCAATTTTTTTTGTAAACATAAACGTCAAATCCAGCTTGTACTTTATGAATATGCTAATATAGAATACATTATGGATCTAAGTTCCTTTGGAAATAACAATAGTATCACCTCAAATTCATGAACCTAACAATGTAATTGGGCTGCTTTACATCAAACAGAATACATGTCCTCCCTGTAGCATATTCAATTTCTTATGCCTGAGTCTCAGTTAGAAATGGGACTCCAATATTCACTTCTAGTTTGTTTATTAGTCATTCATTTCTAGAATTGGAAAATTTGACTTATATGATATAATTCGACGAAAGTCTCTATCAAAAGAGGATTTCTTTCCTTAATCATCTATACTCTTTACATACTCTTTATCAGTCAACTATATTCATCATTGCTTTTCAACCATTCATAATACCTCAATATGATCAATTTCTACTATTCATAATATCTTAATAAGATCAATTTCTACTATTCATAACATCTCAATAAGATCAATTACTATCATATTTTACATGATCAGAATATTCTTTATAATAAAGCTCCGTGAAACAGTAGCCAGATTCTTTTACTCTTATACTTTGGTATATACCATCAAGATTGTTACATCTTATCTAGAGATGTATTTCGATAAGTCACCAATTAATATCTTACGCCAATGATACCTTAATCTCAATTGATTTTAGACAACATTTTTCCCTTTGTGCCTGCCCACCATTGTGACAGAACCAATTAATCTCGGCCACGATCGTGGGGACTACGTCATGATCATTCCCTGCTTCTTTCTGCTTCTTTATTTCATCTTACCTATGTATATTCTCAATCAATTCAGAATTATAGATGCATAACCATCATGAAATTTCCGATCTCAGATCCGCTGACATAATCTTGTACTAAATCGTAAACTCTTATCACATTAATCAAACAACCATTTCAATTCCAAATTCAATTTCTCAATATCATTAAAAAAATCTTTCAACTTGGCTTGTGCACTTTACATCTTATCATTTATACTTATATCTCTACTTTCCTCAATCAATTCACGACAATGCATTAACATCCATATAAATTCAAAGATATATATACAGAGTACAATATTGATATCATATTTGATGATACGTCTATCAATACAATTACACTAACTGTAGTACCCTACTCCTATCTGACACATGTCTGTACACCCCTCGAACGTGCACATGCCTGATAGAAATGGCGTGCTATCTATTTCATTTTCACTACATTGCATGGCATCACAATTAAATCATAACTAACAAAATGTTTAAAATCACAAAATTTCCTCATTTCATTTCATAAATTCTAATTTACAATGTAGCGTTATATCCATCATCCATATTTATACAATATTAACCTATCAGAGTCCAAAGCTCTGTCTACGAAGTATGCTACATATATGAGGAAGTAAAAAAAATTAAGATTAATCCTTTAGTCCCATCTGACTGACCTTTGAGCCGTGTCTTCTATCCAAAAGTTGTGCAAAATCTCTTCTAAGTACTCTTAGAAGCTAAGTCATCACTCTCTCAAACCTGAAAATGTTGACGCTACAATTTGGTTAAGTTTTGCAAACTCAGTTGAGTAACCATCCTCGATGGTTCATTCTTATCAAGCATCACAAGAATTCATGTTATCATATAATTCACATCATATCGATTATCATCAAGTAATATCACGAAACACTTTGTTCACAATTATCACATTTCAAAATTCCACACAATCCATCATTTCATTGCGATCATGCAGAACATATTCATCAATAAGTTTTCATATATTTCATACAAGATAAGTTCTCAAAACATCGCAATCACTCAATTTATTCATATATGTGTATGCAATGTTTATGAGAATCAAATTCATTTATCACGTTGTTGTGACTGAGTGCCTTTTTCACTTTCCCATATCTATTGTGGATATCAGGCTCATTCATAATGTCCCTTATTCGTTAGGGTTATAGGGCTCATTATACATATTGAGCGATAGGCTCTTACCATAGATGTCTAAGATTTAAGCCCTTTTTCACTGGCTACTCCGGTCACAACTACCTTTATATTTCATGCATTCATGGAATAAATTCATTACACATATTCAATCATCATATTCAGTCCATTACATTCGCATTCACTTTCTCATTCACACTAGTCATCGAACTTAGTCCAGTGTTCAACATTTAAGTTGAGAAAACATTTATTCAATCACATTCACATTCACGGAACACTTCCAATATGCTATTTATGCATCAAATACCTCGGACATTTTATGTTTGAAAATCAGTACACATACATCACATATCAATTCAATTCAGAATCAAGCAAATAATTAAGGTGAGACCATCTTTGGTTACTCATAATTACTCCCTTTAGCTTATTTCCTTGAAGTCCAAATGTATCACGTATTATGCATGTTCAATGACAAATTCTCGGTTATGTTTCTTTAATACACTTTATAAACAATTTACAACACCTTCCAAGCATTCTTTACTACAGAATACACTGTACTCACCTTAATCCTTTCATTCAACATCAACTAAATTCATTTAAGCTCTTATTTAAACCTTAATACCTCATATAGAAATACCCTAGCATTAGCTGGTTCAAAAATTGCATCATCAAAACATTTTCATGAAAAAAATTCACTACCCGCTGTCCTTTTCTTGCACTTTTTTCCAAATTTTCTCAGGCAAATTTGAGGTCATGTTTGTATGGCTATTTTAACCTAAAAACTGACATTTTTAGACAATAATTTCTTCTAAATAAATGTTCCTCTATGTCTTAAGTTCCAAATGAAACAAAAATCATTCAATTTGGTTCATTATTCCATGAGTTATAACTAAATACTACAAACTATGCACAACTATGTGAAGGGCTAGTGTATGATCATGCTTGTGTACGATTGTGCACTCCCATGATTGAAGGATGAGTGCACGATCATGCTTGTGCATAATCTGAATTCCTATGGATGAAAGGTTAGTGCCACGATCATGCACTAACCTTTCAACCATGGGAATGCACGATCGTTCATGATGATCGTGCACTCCCATGGTCAAAGGATTAGTGCATGATTGTGCCCGTGCACGATTATGCATCTCTGATGTGCACTCAAACTTGTAAAACTCATATCTCTCAATTATGATATCTAAAAGTTACAAAATTTATACCATTAGAAAGATCAGAGGATAAGCTAAAACTTTTATGAAGACAACTTGATCTAATTCAGTCTGCATCATTACAATTTAATTGTTGAAAATTATGCATAAATTTCTTTTAGGGATAGTGCTACAACCTATGCCAGCACCAGTGATGTTATCGTGTAAAGGTCATATCTATTTCGTGTCGATTCCAAATATTAAACGGGATATGCTATTGGAAAGATAAAAGGACAAACTACAATTTTTTTAAAGACCAATTTGTCCAATTTTGCCTCGATTAATACAGTTTACTCGGGGAAGTTGACTTTTCATGAAATTTGTAGATAAATGTATCCAGCATGTATCTAGTTTCTAACCATATTTCTTCATTAATTTAGTACACATGTTATCCACTTCAAACATCAAACAATATATGTTCTATCATTTTAAGTTGATGATTTATTTAGTATACCTCAATTTCAATTCAGTATTCTCTATCCACAATTCAAAAATTCATGAATAATCACAACCTAAAAATAAAACCTATTTCCATTCTTTTTTATATCACATTTTTTTTCACTTCACTAATCTTCATGTAACTCCAATTATCACAATCTTTTATCACACTTTCTGCATATTTTTGCTTTGCATGTGTCACCAAAATTGCTTCTTACTAACAATTCATGCATGCATCAATTCACAAGTATGATAACATAATGTCTTTATTAATATCACCTACATTAACACAAACAAAACTCAATTCCTTGATCATTATCCACAAGCTCAATTTACTCATCATCAAAATGTCATTTAACGCTACCTATGAAATCAACACATAACTTACTTGATTTAACAAAATTATACAAGGTGAGAGAATTAGATTTTGGAGGAGAAAGCAAGGATAGAGAGAGACAACTGAAAATGGCCAATGGGCTGAAGCGATTATTTTCCAAGGTGTAACATTGATGAATTAACCAAAAGGCAAATACACGAGTGAACAAGCATGGTGTTTAGGTTATGCCTGAAAAAGAAGAAAGAGTAGATGATTTCAGTGAAGACAAACAATAGAGCTACAGAAACGTAATTCCTAAGTGACTAGGTGGCTCCATTATGCAATGCCACATGTCACCATTGCATGTATAACATGTGTCCTCCGTTTCAGCTACCAAATGTCACACTTCTAATTGTCTCTTATTTCTACATTTTTCCTAGTCCAAAAATAACAAATTCGTAGAAATTTTCAAAATGCCTAAAATGTTACCAAAAATGCTAAATCAATTTTAATACACACCAATTCAATTTTCAAGAAAAATAATCCATAATTTACATTTTAATCGTATTAAAATCACTTATATTAGAAATTGTCAATAAACGCATGTACAATTATTTTAATGAGTATCAACAATATTCACGTGTATGAGTTTGCCATATGATGCATGAAACGTACTTTTAAATTCTTAATAAACTCTTATGTACAATTTCATAGGGTTTTAACCCTGATCATGGAATAATGGGATGTTACACTAAATCTTTGTTCAACGCATAAAACCATGTAGTATTTCTTATTTCAAGATATCCACAAACCCTCATTTTCTGACATTATGTCAAATCATCATCCTTCTCATTGCTTCTAATAATTCAGCTTTTAACAAATGCTCATACGTGTGACTCATGTAAATGCAACTTAGACTGGGGATTAGTTGCCACTGTATGCTATGACATGTCAAAAATGCATGTACCTTGACACATAATTTGAAAATTGTCTATGTAAGATTCTAAACCTATGCTCTGATACCAACTTGTAGCACCCTACTCTCATAAGGCATATTCCCGAACATACTGTCGGTATTCGAGAGCATACTCTATAAGGGCGGCACTCTAGGACAGTCGATCAATCATATTCATTGCAAATTTTTCACATATCACATGGAATTTTAGAAAAACTCATAATCATTTCGGCCCATTTTATTCATAAGCATTGCTAATCACAATTTATTACACTCACTGATCCATCTCATTACAAACATTTCCAATATGAAAGTCATTACATTTCATAATTCATTTATACAATAACTAACACTTGCGGAATACAATGTTTAATACAAAAAAATGATTGAAGGCATATGCAGATGCAAACTGATCCTGACCTCTATCTCCTATTCGATTGCAGTGGCTAGACTCCAATTTGTCTAACTAAAGATCTCCTCTGAGCCTGCAAGACAACGTTGCAATTTTGGTAAGTTTTGCGAACTCAGTGAGTGAACCATCCTTGAAGGCTCACTCATCTCACATAACATAATTAGTTCATAGATAATTCACATAATCACATAATACATATCACTTCACTAAACATCATGTAACATCAAACATCATCTTTGTTCATTTATTTCATATTTCACATTCATAATCATTCAAACAATTCACTGCAATCATTTAAAACATACATATCAAATATATATGCAGTGATCATAAGACTCACTTTTAATTGTCACGTTGTTGTGATCAAGTTTTTGTAACTATCCCGTATCCGTTGTGGATATTGGGTTTATTGATAACTTCCTGGTATCCGTCGGGAATACCAGGCTTATTATACATAGTGAGCCTTTGGCTCCTAATCATATTCTGAGCTTTAAGATCTTTTTTGGTTGCTACTTTGGTCACAACTACCTTTATCTGATTATGCATTCATGCAGTGGAATGCATCAAATCTCATATATCAATCAGTCACTTATATTCAATTTACATATTCACTTTTACATATCATCAGACCTAAGTTTAGCATTCAACAAATATGTTGGGTATCACTTATTCTTGGTCGTTCACATTCAATGAAACGCTTATATTATAGTCACATTTATCAAACTCCTTGGACTATTAATGCCTAGCAATCAACATATTCATATTAGTAATAATTCAGTACGAAAATTCAAATAGAATAATCAATAAATATAAGACCATCTAGGTCGACTCACAGTATGCTCCAGATTAGCATTTGCTTTCATGATTTTGAAACATCTCGGTGCCAACGTTCAATCCGATGTATCAACTTCATACAATACACACATTGTACATACATTACTAATTTATACAATCATATAAACATTCAATTGTACACATATGTATATGTCTAATGTATAATGCATGCTCAATTTGACTATTTTGGGTATATTTCTTTAATCACATCTCTTGATCATTTAAACATCATCATTTGAGTATGTCAAGCTTGCAATTAGGTTCATAGCTCAATGAACTTGGTTATTCTAATATTCCAATTCAATCATTCATCATTTCTTTTCTAGCATTATAAGATCACATAATATCTAAGTTCTCACTCACCTTTACTAAATACAGATCATTCATCTCATTTGAACCACATTAGCCATTATTATATCACTTTCATTCTTATAACATCTCTAAATTTCCATAATTTGTCTCACTGATCTGAATCATCCATGTTTAAGTTGTAACCTTTATTATCACCCTAAATATATCACACATTTAATCACTTAATCCATAATCAAACTAAGTTCATTTCAAATCTTATTCAAGCCTAAATGCATCATAGGAAAGTACCCAACCATTTATTGTTTCAATCATCATTTAAACGAAATATAACTCACAATGATGGCCTTCCCACGATCATGGATGACTTCCCACCATCGTGGTATACACAACAAAAATTTTCCGGCCTTTCTTCATTTCCCACGATTGTGGATGGGCTATTATGTCTGAAGGTTTTATTGTCACTTTCATCTATATTTTCCAGATTCCTAACTCTTTACTTACTACATTCCATACCTTATGCATAGTTCATCATTTCTAGCTTAACTCCTCATCATTTTCATCTCTATTTTAACTTAAAAACATTTATCAAACTGACCATACTTTATTGTTTATCAATCATACAAAATAGAACATCAATGTATAAATTCATTCATTAATGTTTCAGCTCACCTTCATCTTCATTATCAAATTCCACTTTATCTTTAAGCTATCATCTTAATTTTCCTCATTTTAAAAACACAACTCAACATCTTTGTTAGCATACCTTTCACCATCATTATACCCTTAATTCACAATCTATTTCCTCTACATAATCGTCTATAATCTATGGTTTTCATACTCTCAAAATAGAACACAAATGTACATTCATTCATCAATTTTTTTCACTTATCATTAAAAAAGGCAGGACATAAACATCTCTTCGATCATTAACTTTCAGTTCTCATTCATACACCATTTTCATTATTAATCATCGATAAACAATACATGATCTATTATTTATCATTTATATGAAAATAGAGCATCACTAATTATTTATATCTTTATCAACATATCATCACTCTTCAGCCACCATTTTTATGATCATTAACTCTTAAAAACATCTTTATATCATCTTATGAATTATTATTCATCACATATGCAAAAACAAAACATCTATATGCTTGTTTCTTCACTCACTTTTTAATATATGTTCATCGCCATTTTATGGTCTATCAACTTCTAACTATCATCAAAATATTTTTCTTTAAAATAACCCATAAGATCATCAAGATACTTACTTTTTTTAGCTCAAAAACTTCTTCAATCACCATGAAACCCTAACTACTCCATGATACACAATCATCAACATTTAAGGTGGAATAAAATGGGTCTTTTAGTAATAGGATGATAAAGTCAATAAAAATGGAAGTAGCAAGTGATGGACGAGAACAAAGTCCACGATGGTGAGAGTTGACAGTGTCATAAATGGAGAAGAAGAAATGAAGATGAAGAACAATAAAGAGAGAGCATTTAACCAAAGAAGTAAAAATGAAAGACTAGAACAGTTGTCTTTCATTTGAACATAACAAAGAAAGGTGTGTGGCAAGGTAAGTGACACTTGTCACTGGCCATGGTTGCGGTTTCCAATGGGTTCTCTTTAATAACCAGTCCATTTGTCTCCAATTTCTAGTCCAATTGTCTCCCAATTTTTTATAACACTTGTCACTAAATCCTAATGTCACTTACCAATAATTTCTGCTATCATTTGACATTATTTCTACTACCATTTAGCAATTTGTCTTGCCACTTAGTATTTTTCCTAGTCCAAAATACTCATAAATATCATAAATTTCCCAAATTTTCACCAAAAATTCTAAATCAATATTTATACTCACCAAATCAATTTTTAAGACATAACATTCACTACTCACATCATAATCACTTTAATAAAAAAATTTTATACCTAAAAATGTCAAATGAGTGTATGAACAGTTACTGTAATGTGTATAAAACAATCAAATTCGTGCGTGCGTGTATGTGTGTGTGTGTGTGTTTGATAATATTATGCATAAGTATGAAATGCATTTTTCTAATCTCTTGTTGCTATTTCTCATTTACAGAAATCTAAGGTTCTAAGCAGAAATCTAAGGTTCTAACCCTTAATATGAAAAAGGGATGTTACAATTTTCTAATAAGAAACACTTAACTATGGCATGATTATTTTGTCCACGTACCTCACATCCTTACTAAATTGCCTTAAGTAGACTGAAAGATGTGGCTTTTAAGCAGTTCAAATGTTTAGTTAGATTCACTACTTTAGCTTGCAATGCTATCATTGAATCCACAACAAATAGTCCCTTTTGATCTCTAAAGATTGACTACTGTTTACATTTTTCCCATGTCCATAGACAACTATTAGTTGCCATCTCTTCTAATAGATCATGTGCTATTTTAACTATTTTCATTATTAAAGAGCCATCAGCTACAACATTAATGGTGCCTTATATGAGTGTGTTCACTACATTATAAAACATTTACAGAAAGAACTCCTTTGTGAAGCTTTGATATAGAAAGCTCCTTTACAATTCCTTGAATTTATCCCTTGCTTCATACAAAGACTCCCTGTCATTTTGCTATAAATTTTTAATTCCTTTATGATCCTTGTAGTCTTTGTCAAGGGGAAGTACTTAGCTAAGAAGGCTTGCACTAACTGCTCCCATATCGTGACATTTTCTGGGTTGAGTGAATTTAACCATGCTTTAGCTCAAACCTTAAGTGTAAAAGAAAAGAGTCCCATCTTGTCTACAGCTTGCAATAGTTAATTATACCTAAATGTATCACAAATCTCTAGGATATTGGCCAAATAAAGATTGGGGTCCTTATTGGCCATTTCATTAAATTACACATTGGTTTGTAACAAGTTCAGTAGTGCTGGTTTGATTTCAAATGTATTAGTTTGTACTAGTGAACTTCTAATCCCTTGTTGATTGACATTGAACCCTAGCCTCATGAAGTCGATAAGGGTTCTTTATTGTTCTCATTGGTTTCTTTTCTCCACCATTGTTCTTTCTATTACTTCTTGGTGTTTAGCTTTCCAAATCTCTCTTTCTTGCTTTCTGATGTCTATAGTTGATCTATCTTCTGATTTGTTTGAGCTCCAAATGGCCCTTGTGTTCATTCACATACATTCACACAAGAGAAAAGTATCAATTCCTTAAATCAAAGGAATTTAAATCAAATATGATGCTAATTCAATCCTTGGCAATGACACCAAAAACTTGTTTGTAGTTTTATATAAAAAACTTTCGGACTTTAAGTATACAAGTCCTAACTTGTAGTATAAAATATATCATTCCTATGAGGATTGGATTAGTCACGTAACAAATTGAATGCACATTATCTAAGGTAATAACAGATTGAATTAATTGAATTAAAAAATTAATTGAAATTAAAATAAACTAATAAAACTAAACAATAGAATAAGTGAAGCTAGCAATAAGAATGAAGTTAATCAATAATGGAAACTTAGGGGTTATTCTATCCTTGTTTTGTCTTCCCTTTTTTTGTTAATTGAATTCTGCTTAATCTTAGATATCCTAATATTTTGATTACCCTCTCTTAAGTTCTAATCAAGTAATCCCAATGGAAATTGATAACAATTGAATTCCAACTTCTCGATTCACAAAATCGCTCCTAACTAGTCAATTAGATTTAAAGCAATCGTAAGGATAATTAACTCACAGTTAAGATCTCTCTTCAATTATTTATTAATATGATCTAATTTTTGTATTCTTGATGTTTCAGGGCTACTTTTAGAACTAATATAAGTGGGAAAACCCTAGTTTGTGCATAATGGGAATGTATGATCATGCCAGAGGGTTCATCCCCATATAGCTAATATGCGTAATCGTGTATGTTCTTATTATTTCCTTCTTCATCTTTTCTTCAAGTTTTCCTATTTCCACTTGCTAACAAACACATCAAGCAATCCTTAAAACATGATATTAAGATCAAAACCTTGATCTAAGGCAATCAAACAATTAAGACAATAGTAACACTAACAAGATCACAATTCTAAGACCTAAACATATAATTATCATCTAAGAGAACACTTTAAAACGCACTTAAACATCTAGAAAAAATTACTATAATATACACTTATCACCTATATACAATGGATAAGACAATATATTTCAATAGTTTCTTATAGCATTCTATTCAATGGTATCCTAACTAAGCTAATCAAAAGGGCAAGGGGAATATGGTAAGGTGATCCCATATCCCTTTATTTGTTTGTTATTGCTATGAAAGTTATTTCGAGAATAACAAATACACAATCAATTTAAGGAAGATATTCATGTTTCATAAGGATTACAAAAGAATGGAGATATGTAGTTTGGATTTTGTAAATGATTTCTCTAAAGTTTATCCACATTCTAGTATAGCCCTTAAGAATTCAGTTGAAACCTTTAAAGGTTTTTCTATATTATTAATGAACAAGGAGAAAAGTTGCCTCTTCTTATCATCTTCAACATCTCATTTATCTCCCAATATCTCTTCTCTAATTGTTCTAAAGGAAATCCAACTTCCTTTTACATTTTTTTCATCTCCCCATTTCACATAAGAGACCAACGTACAGTAACTTCTTGCGTATAATATCTTGAATCAAGAAAGGGATTGATAAATTATGTAATTATCCCCTAACATTTACTCGTTAATATAACAAATCAATGTTGTCTTGTATTCTCTACATTTCCATTAGATAGCTCATATAGCTTCAGTTACCTCACTCATTAAAATAATAGGAAAACTCTTACAGAAACTTCTCTAATCATGTTCCTCAAATGCTCCTTATATGACTAAATTTTCTTGGAAAATTGTTTATCTTCCTAAATCTAAAGTAGGACAAGGAGTTGCTTAATTGGAACATAGTAATTTTACCCTATATATCAAAATAGCATGGATTGCTAATTGATAAAAAACCTTTATAGGTTATAGATTCAATCTTATTATATGATGAAATCAAACTTCTAGTCCTACAATCCAAAGGCTAATAATTCATGGACTATGCTTAATCCTTTCAAGCTAAGGGACAAAGTTAGAAACTAGTTTAGGATTTTCCTAGTGGATGGTTCTAAGAAAAAATTTTGAACAAATCTTAGGTCTCCTCCAACCCTTTAATGGAAAATGACTCTTTCTCACATTTAAGATCAATAATTTATGATGAGTACTCTATCAAAGATGTTTTATTCTTTAATGAATATAACCTCAATTCATAATAATCCAATAGATTGGTTGCCCTAGCTCCTAGTTCCTTGATCAAGAACATTTCAAAAGATAACATCATATGGCTGAATCAATCTTCTTGAATCTTCTCCAAAAATTCATATAGATATGATCTCCATCAAAAAAATATGAAAGTCTCATGGCTTAATTTGGTTTGGTTTGGTTACCTAAGCCATTCCTAAAATTTCTTTATCTTTATGGTTGGCTATACATGAAAAAATTTTAACTAGGGACAAATGTGTTATCACTCAGGCAATTACGCTTATATCTTATACTCAAATTCAACTGAATCTTTTAGCCATTTATACTTTAAATGTACTTATTTTAATTATCTAATGAGTTGCATGCTCACATTGATTCCTTTTATATATCAATCAGTATATTACATGGAGAGATATTTTGGAGTTGATCATTAAAAATGATAGAGCCCGGACATCTATATCTAGAATTCGAACTTGTATTTGGAAGAGCAGCAAGAAATTTGAGGTAAAACTAGGGCAAAAGTAAACAAAGGGAGCAAGTCTTAAGAGAGATTGTCAAGTAGATCAAAAAGCACTTACTGATATTAAACTTGCAGCCAACCTAAGTTTTGGTCTTGTTTGTCTTATGTTGAGTTATAAGACAGTAAGAACGTTGATCTTTTGGAATTGGTGCTTCTAATGATTGACCTTGGGAAACTAGCAACATCGCAAAGATAAAGTGATGTTGCCGAGGGATATGGCTCTAAAGGAATGCTTATTCAAAATAAGGAATGAATACCTACCTAGGTATGGATATCTTAACAGATCGTATGTTATAAAGATGACGCTACAATACTGACCTTAACAGTCTGTTTGGTTGCTGTCCCCATGGTGCAGGGACGGAACGAGACGGAAATGTGGAGACGGAACGGAACAGAAATTGGAGACAGTGAGCTGTTTGGTTGCAGGGGAC
>JANZXR010340409.1:0-24695 GCA_027575705.1 Erythroxylum echinodendron | reverse complement strand
CAATAACTAATAAAATAATATCCCCATCCAAGTAGGATTTTATCTAATATGATTTAATTACATCATAAACAAGATAACAGGTTACATTTGTCTAGGAGTGATAAATTCATATCTATGAAAATCTCCACCATCTTCAGATCATCCTCCCATATGGTTTTTCTCTTTCATAGTTGATGTCTACCAACCGTTATCTTATCCACCACATCATCTAAGATCTCTATTTATTGAATTTCAGCCCAAAGCATTTCATAGTATACTGGCATGGTCCAATGCTTACCCATGTCAAGTCTAATAATTATGATCCATTCATTTGAACATATACTAAGTCCTTATTCTATCAAGAACTTAGCCATAGGCAACTTCGTTCATACAAGGTCCAAAATTTTAACAAAACTTACATAATGCTTGATCTAACTTTGTAAGTTACCTTGGAGCTTTCGTATAACACCATCATATGTGTGATCTAGCCGACCTTTGACCTAAGGCCTGTTGTAACTAGTCGTGAAGTTCATTCATGTGTTAAGGGATAAAAAAATCACCCCTACTAGATGAATTTGACACCCTTGTTTGACTAGTCTAAAGGTAGCATTACCTCAAACTACCACAAGATCATATCTTTCTCCCATGTAGATTCTGTGATCGGCTTTCCCTTCCACTCAATTAAGAATTCAATCCTCGGATTAATTTTATGTTACCCCATTGTTTGATGATCCAAGATCTCCTACATTTGATCCTCAAACTATTTTTTCACAACCAGTGGATCTATGTCCACATGACTTCTATTCAAATCTAATGCATCCTAATAGTAATGTTTGAGAAAATTAACATGAAAAGTAGGGTTCACCTTCAATCTCTCAAGTAACTTTGATCTGTGTGCCCTATTCTCCCCTTTACTTAGCACTTCAAATGGTCTATCATACTTAGTGATACAAAGGTCACCTTGGGACTTGAACTTTCACCGAATTCTATTACCAATACCCTTTGCACGACAGTCTCACTAAGGTCCGCTTCAGCAAAACTCAGCCTTCAATGACTCTCAAAGTGTTTCACTCGCTCATTCGGAGAAACAATGCTTAAGAAAGCAATAAGAAAAGATAGGCAACAAAGGAACAACAGAAAAATGGCTAAACCAGCCTTTTTATTACTTTCCCTCAAAAGAATACAAGGAATGCTCTCTCTTTGAACTAGTTGAGAGCAAAGCTCGAATGAAATATATATAGGCATCTTAACTTGGAAGTCAAGTTACATTCAGAAACCCATTAAAATTGAACTGCCTAAGATCGTGCTAAGATCACATCTATCTCTATCAGATTGCATCATGTGGACCAATTAGATGACACCCCCATCTAAATAGGACTCTAACTGATAAGATAGAATCTACAAGATAACCGAAAGATAGAGTTTACATTCAACTAGGAAACTAGCATCCTTATCCTCAAAGATCTTCCCTATCTTCAGATGTTGTGTTCCACTGTAACTCTAACTCTTCGTCATCGCCATATCATCCAAGACCTCCCCATGATCTCTATCTGCTGATGATATGGTGTGATCTTACTGAAGCCCACATAGCACACTGGCCCGATGGATTCTACCATAGTCTAAGTCCTTAGCCTGGGCCAAGTCAATCTTTACTAGGTCCGAGACTCTACCAAAATTCACACCAAGTCTGATCACACTCGCCCACATTTTTCTTAGTGTTTTTGCATACCTTCCTCATGCATGTAATCCAGCTAACCTCCCCCCTAAGGCTCTTCATTGGAGGTTGCTGAGAAGTACTCTAAAGGTTGAGGGTCTAACAAACCAGCCCCACTCGATGGATTCGACGCCTTCATCCAATTAGTTTGAAGGTAGGCATTCACCTGGTCTTCGAATTGCCACAAAGTTGTATCTTTCTCCCATGTAGCTTCTGCGACAGGTTTACCTTTCTACTGAATTAGGAACTTGGTCCGTCGGTTCTTTTTGTGTTGACCCATTGTCCGATGATCTAAGATCTTCTCTACTTAATCCTTGAACTGTTTTCTCACAACAGATGGCGCTCGCTTCACTTGACTCCTATTTGGATCTGATGCATCCTTATAGTAAGGCTTGAGAAAACTTACATGAAAAGTAGGGTGTACCTTCAATCATTCGTGCAACTTCAATCTATATGCCACATTCCCACCTTTGTGCAGCACTTCAAATGGTTCATCGTACTTCGGCACTAAACCCCTATGAACTTGCTTACTTGAGATCTTCTTCCAAATCTGCAGGATTAGTTTTAATAAAACTTTATCTCCCACATCAAAATCTAACGGTCTCCTCCGAAGATCCACTTGCTTCTTCATCTGTCGAGAAGCTTTCAGAAGACTGTCCCTCGCCTCATTCAACAATTCTTGCTTCTCAATCGCAAACTTATGTGCCACGGGACATTTTCCACCTATCTTTTATTGAGCAATCTCTAATGGAGTGAGAGGCTGTTGTCCCACCACAATCTCAAAGGGACTTTTCTCCGTAGTTGAAGATCTGTACAAGTTATAGCAAAAATGTGCAGTATCAAGTAAACTCAACTAATTACGTTGACTTGCACTTACATAATGTCGTAGGTACTCCTCCAACAAACCGTTGATTCTTTCTGCTTGGCCATCTTTCTGTGGGTGATTTGACGTTGAAAACTTCAAATCACAACCCATCATATTGAAGAGGGACGTCTAGAATCGGCCTGTAAATCTGGCATCTTGGTCGCTCATAATATCTGCAGAAATTCAAAAATACTTAACCACATTCTTGTAGAACAACTCAGCCGCAACATTTGAGGGATAAGTCACGGTAGTTGGCAAAAAGATTGCATACTTAGAGAATCTGTCAACCACCACCATGATTGATGCCATGTTGTCCACCTTTGGAAACCTACTAATGAAATCCATTGAAACCGAAATCCACGGTCTCTCGGGGATGGATAAGGGTTATAGCAAATCGGCTTCTTTCTTTCTCTCCGGCTTATCCAATTGACACACAAGACACGTCTTGACATAACATTCCACGTCATTCTCCATCTTCAGCCAAAAGTAGGAACGAAATAGGAGCGTTAACATCCGTTGGACTCCTGGGTGACCAGCCCACCACTAGTCATACGTCTCCTTCAATAACTGTTTCCTTAATCCACCAAAACTTGGCACATACACTTAACTACTCTTAGTTATCAAGAGCCCATCATCGTCAAGCTAAAACCTGCGTACAACACCATCCTTAACTTAAGAAATCAACTTACAGTATATGATGTCTAGTAGAGCTGCTGCTTTGATTTGCTCCAAAAGGTTAGACCCCGCCCTCGTGACTGAATAAAAGGCCACAAATACCTCTTTCCTGCTCAAGGCATCTATCATGTTGTTGTGCTTCCCTGGTTTATGCTCCCACACGAAGTCATACTTAGTAAGAAACTCCTGCCACCGAGCTTGCTTTGTGGACAACTTCTTTTTGGGTCCTAAAAAATGTGTTAGCAATATTATCCGTTCGGACAATGAACCTGGTTCATAACAAATATACTCGCCATGTCTCAAGGCAATACACCACCACAAGCATCTCTTTCTCGTGCAATGAGTAATGTTGCTCTGCACTATTGAGCTTTCGGCTCTCAAATGCTACCAGTTGACCCTCCTGTACAAGGACTCCACCAATGGCTTTGTCTAACGCATCAATATGTACCTCGAACAGAAGATCAAACACGGGCAGCTTCAGCATAGGTCTGGTTGAAATAGTGGCTTTAAGTTTCTCAAATGTCTCCGCACATACACTCAACCAACACCACTCTTGCTTCTTCTTCTGCAAGTTTGTTAATGGCATCGCTTTCTTAGAGTATCCTACGATGAACTGCCTATAATAGTTCGCCAGGCTGAGAAAACTCCGCAATTCTCGTACTGTCGTGGAGGCCTGCCACTCAACTATCGTTTTCACTTTCCTCTGATCCATTCTGACCTAACCCTTGCTCACCATATGACCCAAGAATCTGATCTCTAGCTAAGCAAACTCACATATCTCTATCTTCACGTAGAGCTTGTGCTTCCTCAGTCTTTCGAACACTCGCCTCAAGTGTTCCACATGTTCTACCATGTTAGCACTATAAACCATAATATCATCTAAGTAAATGACTACAAATTCATCCATGAACTCGTACAACACATCGTTCATAAGGTTGCAAAATGTAACAGGGGCATTAGTTAATCCAAACGGTATAACTAAAAATTATTAGGATCCATATCGAGTAACGCAATTGGCTTCTTCTCATCACCCTCAGCTATCCGCACTTGTCAATACCCACTCCGAAGATCCAGCTTAGTGAACACTTTAGCCCTTGACAACCTATCCGTCAAATCCTGAACCAAAGGTATCGGATACTTGTTTTCTATCGTTACCTTGTTCAACGCTCGATAGTCTACACACATCTAAAGTGTACTGTCTTGCTTCTTCTGAAACAATACCAGGGCACCATATAGGGGTTTAGATGGTTGGATAAACCCCGCCTCCAACAACTCACCAAGTTGTTTCCGAAGTTCCGCCAATTCCATCGTGGACATCCTATATGGGGCACGTTCAGTTGGGATCGCCTTAGGAACCAACTCGATCCTGTGATCTACCTCATGACAAGGGGGAAGAGTTTTTGACAACTCTTTCAGCATCACCTCCTGAAACTCCCTCAACAAACTTGCAACCGCATCAGGGACTTCCACCACGTGGTCTTCACTAATCTCCCACATAGCAGCGATATAGGTCTCTATACCTTTCTTCAACCCTTTCTCTATGTTCATGGCTGAAACATGTCCTACCGAAGTTGTATTGTTCCTCCATCGAACCTACAACAATTCACGTAGAAGGAATTTTAATCATTCATCAGCATCATACCTCCCAAACTTGAGTACAGCACCACTGTTGCTAACTTGAGAAAATCGATCCCCAGTATCATCTCCAAATCCTCTAATGGTATGATAATGAAATTCAGCTTGGCACGTCAACTTCCAATGCTAACTGGAACATTGTAAGCAATTCTCACAACTGCTTGTGCCTTCCCCGCAGGAATTTTAATCTTCATTGGTGCCTTAGATACCCTTATGCCCAACTTCTGCACTATCTTTTCTGCTAAGAAACTGTGGGTCACACCCGTATCCACCATTACGGTCACGTCTTTTTTCCTAACCTGTATACCCACGTACATTAGTCTATCAAAGGGAACTGATTCACTACTAAGCGCATTAAGCAAGGTGATCGAATTTAGTGCCGTATCTTTCGAAGTTTCCCCATCTTCCTTGACAATTAGAGCGTTCAGCTTCTCCTTTCTTGAGCACTCTCTGGCAAAGTGTGGACTGCCGTACAAGTAACAAGCAACCTTGCCCTTCTTCGAGGACGTCTCCCCATTTTTTGAGCCACTATTCTGCTTGCCCTTGCCCTTGAAATCCCCTTTCTTAGAGTCTTTCTTTTTCTTCCCCTCGGTATTCTCCTGTTGGCCTTGGCCTTCGCCCTTGGAAAAATTTTAGGAGTTCGTTTTAGAGTCTTTTGTCATTCGAAAATCCACCAAGGCATTCGCAATTGCACCGACAACGTCCTTCATGTTTTGCCTCCGTAACTCCATTTGAGCCTACGGTTGTAACCCAAATAGGAAATTGAACATTTTATCCTCATCTGACATATTTTCAATATCCAGCATTAGAGAACTAAAAGACTTAACATAGTCTATTACCGATCCATCCTGATTGAGTTTCTTCAAGGCATCTCTTGTGAGCCAAGAAGTATTCATGGGAAGGAACTAATCCTTGAGCTCCTTCTTCAACTGCACCCATGATTCCATGGGAGTTCTACCCGCACTGATCTTTGCAGAGGCCCTCATCCTCTACCAGAGCTTGGCATCCCCATCCAAGTACATGGCCGTCACATTAACCTTCTCAGCATCAGGTACTCTAGCAGCTGCAAAGTACTGCTCCATATCCCACAAGAAATTCTCCAACACCTTAGCATCTCGCACGCCTTCGAATACCCTAGGTTCACGTACCTTCACAGAGGAAAGCTGTGATATGGAATTTTCAACTCGCTCCACATTTAGAGCTGCAACGGTATGCCTCAGCACTGTAATCTCTAGCTAGGTTTCCTCTAGTGCCTTCAACATATCCACCATCTGTTGTTGCAACTGTTAGATCCACACTTCCAACATCTCGAACCGAGTATTTTGAGATGTGATCTCTTCCTCCCTTTGAGGAATTAGCCCAATAAGTACTTCCACTCTAGACACTCGTTCTGTCAAGTTGCCTGCTGTGTCATTGAGCCAAAGGCTATGGGGAGTTCAAAACTCCGATATCACACTGAGCTCAAAAGCTCTAAACGGTGGCTGCTCTGTTCACAACTCCATTAATCTGATCATGCATTCATGATGCGCACTATGAAACACATTTCAAATTATTACACTAGTCATGATCATAGTTGATCATGCTCACAATCACAATCACTCAATTCACAATAAGCACTGGAAACACATAAATCATGATCTTAAGTGATCATGAACACAAACATATAAACACATAATTCACACAAGGCATATAGGGCACTTCTATGTCAAAATCTCCCGTCATGCGTTCATTGGACCTTCTGTCCGGAATTCGCAAACAGTGACACACATCCCGCCATTATTCTCCACCATAAATAAAGTAAACACTTAGATTGAGTGAAACATCTAGGTCACTCACCAGTAACTTCCGAGATAGTGCTGGGAAGTCTCAGCGACGTCTGTAGAGCGACGTTCCCGCTGTGCCTCTATGATAATCAAATACACATACATTATGATTTGATCAATCAGGAATGTATAATGAATGCACATGTATGCGTTAAATGAGTACTATGCATGTTCATGACGTTCCCGGTATCAATCAGAAATTTATTCTGACATTTAACCCTAATCGGTCCATTTTACGGTTTAAAATTCAATTTCTCCTATGATCACTGAAAAATCCTAAATTTACATTACTGGTTCTTATTCTTTTAATGTATGTGATGCCATGGGGAGTTCCATAGTGATTGTATGTAGCGTTCCGTTATCTTAGGATATGTGTCGGAATGACCTACGGGCGTCCCGGTACGTACCCTAGGGTAATGGGGTGTTACATGCTGTCATCTCGAAATTTGGCTCTGATACCAGTTGATATAAAGGACTCGAACTTTCACCAAATTCTATTGCCAATACCCTTTACACGATAGTCTCATTAAGGTCTGCTTCAATATGACTTAGCCTTTAATGACCCTTGAAGTGTTTCACTCACTCACTCAGAGAAATAACGTTTAAGAAAGCAATAAGAAAAGATAAGCAACAAAGGAACAACAGAGATACGGCTAAACCAACCTTTATATGACTTTCCCTCAAAGGAATACAAGGAATGCTCTCCCTCTGAACTAGTTGAGAGCAAAGCTTGAATGAACTATATATAGGCATCCTGACTTAGAAGTCAAGTAACATTCAGAATCCCACTAAAACTAAACTGCCTAAAATCGTGCTAAGATCATGCCTATCTCTATCAGATTATATCATGTGGACCAATATCAGATTACATCACGTGGACCAATTAGATGACACCCCTATCTAAATAGGACTCTAATTGATAAGATAGAATCTACAAGATAACCGAAAGATAGAGTTTACATTCAACTAGGAAACTAGCTTCCTTATCTTCGAAGATATCCGTTATCTTCAGATGTTGTGTTCTATTGTAACTCTAACTCCTCGTCATTGCCACATCATCTAAGATCTCCCCACGATCTCTATCTGCTAATGATGCAGTGTGATCTCGCCGAAGCCTACATAACACACTGGCCCGATCCAATGCTTCTCACAACAAGTCCGTTAGTCGTGGTCCATCCATTCAAGCATAGTCTAAGTCCTTAGTCCGTCAAGTTCTTAGCTTAGGCTAAGTCATTCTTCACTAGGTCCGAGACTCTGTCAAAATTTGTACCAAGTCTAATCATACTCACCTATATTTGCTTTAGTGTTTTTGTATGCCTCCCTCATGCGTGTAATCCAGCTAACCTCCCTCCTAAGGCTCCTCATTGGAGATTGCTGAGAAGTACTCCGAAGGCTAAGGGTCTAACACTTAGGTACCAATCTTCATTATCCTTGCTTCTTCATCATAAACTTGTACACTGCAAGACAGTTGTCACTTGTCCTTTGTTGTGCAATGTTGAGTGTAGCACCCCACTACCACCGAGCACTTATCTGTACATCCTGAGGATATTCGGACACACAACCTATGAAAGTGGTGAGCTAAAGCATTCAAATTACTCTCATTTTAATTTTTTTAGAAAATCCATAATCATTAATGACCCTTTTTTTATAAACATAATCAATTACAAATGCCATCACAAACTCACACTTGATCAAACATTAAACATATTGTCAAAATTTCAACAATCATTTGGGCCCTTTTCAAATTCGAAATGCTTTCAATTATAAAGTTATTACATATCAGAATTATTCACATACACATGATGCAGTAATTACGGAATACATACTTTAATACAATAATAACAGAAAATGTATGCACCCAACTGATCCTAACCTCAATCTCTTATTCGACTTTAGTGGTTATATTTCCAGTTTATCTAACTGGGTATCTCCTCTAAGCCTGAAAAAATTATTGCAAATTTTAGGTTAAGTTTTGCGAACTCAGTGAGTGGACCATCCTTGATGGCTCACTCAACATATATTACATCAATTCATGTAATCATTTAATTCACATCATTTCACTAATCAACATATTGAATCAGATGCACTTCATATTTAATTGAGTCATATTTCAAATTCAGAAATAATTCAAACATTTCATTTCAGTCATTTAATCATACCTATCATATGTATATACAATGCTATGAGACTCACTTTCAATTGTTATTGTTGTAACCGAGTCCCTATAACTGTTCCATATATTGTAGATACCGGGCTCATTAATAACTGTCCCTTATCTGTTAGGGATACTGTGCTCATTTTGCATAGCGAACCTTTGGCTCTTAATCACTTTCTGAGCTTTAAGTTATTTTTCAATTTCTGAGCTTTAAGCTCTTTTTTCGATGGCTACTCTAGTCACAACATCCTTTATGTTGTCATGCATTCATGTAATGAAATGCATCACATGTATTCAGTCAATCATGCTCATTCAGTCACATTCACTTTCTCTTTCTTATTCACATTTGCCATCGGACCATGGGTCCAGCATTCAACATACAAGTTGAGGATCATTTATTTCATCAAATTCACAAACAATGAACACTTCCTAATATGATATTCATGCATCAAATGCCTCAGACATTCAATGTCTAGAATCAGTACACTCAGTACACACACATCATATAGTAATTCAATATAGTAATTTAAAACAAAACAAACAATTAAAGCAAGACCATCTAGGTCGACTCACAGTACACTCCAGATTAACATTAGCTTCCATGATCTGGAAACATCTGGATGCAGATGTTCTATCCTGTATATCAACATTATGCAATACACATATTGGACACACATTATTAATTGCATAATCACATAAACATTCATTTATACACATTTGCATATGTGTAATGTATAATGTATAATGCATGCTCAATTTGAATACTCCGGGTATTAATCCTTAATCACATCATTTGATCATTAACAACATCATTTGTGTATATCAAGCTTACACTTTCGTAGATCAAAGAAATTAGCTTATTTAATAACATCAATCATACATCTATCACATACATGCTTTCCAATTCTTTTTTTAGCATTATAAGATCATTAAGTATTCAATTCTCACTCACCTTTACTTAATACTCATCACTCATCTTAATTGAATCACTTTAGCCATCATAGGTTCACTTTTATTCCCATAACATCTCAAAATTCTAAATTTGAACACTTGATATATAACAATTCATTTTTAAGTTCTATCCTCAATCATTACGCTAAACATAACACTCATTTAATCACTTATTCAAGCATCATACTAAGATTATTTCAAACTTCATTCAAGCCTAAAAGCATCACATGAAAGTCCCTAACCAATTGATTCTTCTATTTGAAAATACAAGAATTATGTGTGCTGTTTAACCAATTCCCACGCTTGTGGGAAATTCCTATTTTCCCACGAACGTGGGATTTATTGGCAGAAAGTTCCTGACTTCATTATGCATTCCAGCTTCCAGCTTTTTCTATCTCTATCTTCAGGTCAATTTTGTATGACCATTTTGACCTAATAAATGAGGTTTTATGGCAACACTTTCTCCTAGACAATTGTTTCTATATGTCCTAAGTTTTTAACGATGCCAAGTCATACAACTTGGTTCAGTATTATTCAAGTTATACATAAAATACTACTGACTATTCCCAAACTACAACAACACCTAGTTCTTAACTTTAAGTTGAATTTCAAAACCTTTAGAGATAGAACTAAAATTCCAATCCTGCATGAAAAATTTAACCATATGTCTCTAGTTTAATTCAAATTAAAAATCATCCCATTTGGATGTCTACATATCAAGATATGGCTAAAACAAAGGTGCATGTTTAGTGGAAGCACTACATCTAACATATTTCAGCACATTTCATCATCATTTTCATCCTAGTTCATCTCTTTTGCTTAGTCTATCATTTCCAACTTATATCCTTATTATTTCCTCTTCATTCCCAATTCCATTTCAACTCAATATCCTTCACAAACAATCATGATCTATATTTGATCATTAACTCAAAAATAGAACATATACATATACATATATTCATCATATTTTCTGCACATTTACAACTTCATTAACACCTTCATTTCTATTCTAATTTGTCATTTTAACTAACCTTATTTCAAGACATAACTTTGTTCCCTTTCTTTATCTCTAAATTCATTTTTTTTTCATTTCTAAAATCACCCAAGAGATACACATTATATACATTGAAAATAGAACATATAACATTCTTTTATTAGTCAAATTTTCTGCACTTCTTTCAACCCCAATTTAGAAATCATTCTAACTCCAAATCATCTCTACATCAATTTATGAATCATTAATCATCATAAACACAAAATCGGTACATGCATTTTCTCATCCATGTTTTAGCATATACCCATCCTCATTTAACCCTAATCTATCATCAATAAGTTGCATTTAACAAACCAAGAAGAGCAATAACAAGATACTTACTTGTTTCACTTTAGCTCTTTTAAAATCTCCAAGAAACCTTAGCTTTCCTTCACGCTCATGGTCAACAACTTTTCTAGGGTGGGTTAGGTTAGGTTTTAGAGAAAGGTTAAGAAGACCACAAGAGAGTAGCAAGTGAAAAGAGATAGCTAGGTTCAACATGAATGGGTTGAGAAGTGAGTATTGTGGATGGAGAAGTAGAATAAAGAAGGTGAAGAACAAGGATGGAGAGAAGCTAAAGAAATTTGTAATAAAAATCGTGGGTTAACAAGTGGTATGGAAAGTGACACATGTCACTTGCCACATGTAACTTTCTCATGGTTCTATTTGTCCCCCCTTTAATAACTAGTATATTTGATTCTAATTTGTAGCCCAATTGTCTCCAAATTTCAATGACATATGTCATTAAATCCAAATGTCATTTTTTAAAATTTCCACCACCATTTGACTCTTATTTCCACTGCCATTAATTAATTGTTCTACCACTTGTCATTTTTTTTGTCCAAAAATTATCCAAAATTTTAGAAATTTCTCAAATTTTCACTAGAAATTCTAAATCACTAATTAAACACACTAACTCAATTTTCATTACATATAAACCACAATTCTCAATATAATCACATTTATAAATCAATTTTACCTAAAAATTGTCAAATGAGTGCATGAACAGTTATTGTAATGTGTACAATTTTCAACAATCACGTATATGTGCATGCTACGTTACGCATGAACATGAAGTGCATTTCTCTACTCTCTCATTGTTATTTCTCATATATGGTATTCCCAGGCTCTAATCCTTAATGTGGGAATGGGATGTTATAATTCTCCCCTTTTAATAAATTTCCTCCTCGAAATTTTTTTCTGAATCATAAAAAAATGGTAGGGTTCCTCATATACTCCTCCATTTCCCATTTAGCTACTTTACTCGAATATTTTCTTCCAATTAACTATAGTCAATGGAATCACTGGGTCTTTCAATTACTTATTCAAATAACACACCATCTTAACTGGTTCCTCAAAATATATACCATATCACTGGCAAGTTTCTGTTCCTATGTCGACAATACATCTATGTTAAATCATATCAATATTTCTTAACATACTAATGTAACACAGTATGAACCTGATACATCTTGGTGGGTAATACCAAATCATAAGTCAAAGGTCCTACGCTCTCAATAATTTCATAAAGATCAATACGTCCTGGTTTAATTTGTTCTCTTTTCGAACTTCTATCTATCTTAAATCACTTAATTTCTATTACATATTTATTTCGCTTATTAATCTCATTTCAAATCAGCTTTGGCCTTCAACTATTCTTAGGCCTTCTTTATCTCAATATAAGGGCGGAAGACTCTTTCTATCATATAACGCCTCATATAATTTCCAATTCACCCTCTCAATCATACAGTGCCATACTAAGATTACAGTTTCAATCAGAATTGTATATTAATCTTATGTTCTTAGGAACTCCAAAATATGAGTTCTAGCATATTTCCAACAGTTAAGATTGCTGACAATCAAACATTTGATCATACATTCAGCCTTTTACTTCTTCATCCTTGGTTCCTAAATACTATTTCGACGTATTCCTTCTAGGTTATATAGCATGGATTATTATTTATGCTTTCTCTAATAATCTTTTTGGTCAATTATCTTTATCAAGTACACATACCTTTTCCCTATAATCACAAAACATTCAACTTAAAATTTGGATTCATTTTTTTTCTCAGTAAGATTCACAAAGTCTGAATCCTCAATTTGGGCTTTACTAATCCTTTCATACAAAACTAGTCTTAAATTCAATACAGTTAATAATGCTTCATTTCGCCCTAAATACAACTCAACATTTTGTACTCTCTATGGCACTAAGTTTAGTAACCTCAATATCTGATTTTGTGCCATAACTATTAGATTTTCTATTCATTGCATCAAATACAACACTAGCTTTAATGGATAATACTCATTCAAACAATCATAATGTTCAAGTGATTCTATCCATTATCTCTGTCTTATATTGAACTCTTTCAAACTCAATAATTACCTAAAACTTGAATGATCTGTCTATTTATATATAGATCCAAAATGTTTTATTGTACATATAATGTCTCCAAGCTCTTAAAGCAATTACAATTGCAACAAATTCTAAATCATGTAAAAAATAATCAACTCATGAGACTTTAATTGCCTTTATGCATACAAAATCACTTTATTATGCTACAATAGATTGCATCTTAATCTTTGGTGCGAAAAATCATTATTTACTACATAATCTCCAAATCCAAATGATATAATTAACATCGGTGTTGTCATCAGTCGGTGTTTTTAATTCCTCAAAAATTCTTTTTACATTTATTAATCCATCTGAGTGACACATTTTCCTTAGAAGTTTCTCACTTCATCATGACCTCTTTTCTCTTTGGTTCTACTAATATTCCATGATCAGATATTATATAACCCAACATGTTACTTAATGAAGCTAAGATTCACTCTTATTGAACATGGCATCTAATTGTTTTTCCTTCATAATAAGTAAGGCTAACCTCAAATGTTCAAATTGTTCTTCTCAGCCTTTCGAATATATTCCATATATCATCTATGGTCTCAGTCACTAATCAATTCAAATAAAATTGGAACACTTTATTCTTTATTATCATAAATGTTGCCAAGGTATTTATCAACCCCTATAGGTATCACAAATAACTTGACATGCCCTTTAACTCGTTCTCAAGATTCTTAAGCAACTAGTTCCTCAATTGCGGTAATGATCTCTCATGTTTTTCTTAACCTCGAAATTGACTTCCTTCCTTGAATGGTTTTCTCTATTCATTCGATTTCCTTTCTTCTTTTTTTTAACTTATTCCAATGTCTGTTCATTCATACTAGTTTCTTCACACATTTTAATTTATTTGCAACTTTTAATTTTCCCGAACACATACTTCAAGTCTAACTTGTACTTCAGAATATAAGAATATAGAATACCTTGTGGACTTTAGTTCCTTTAACAATAGTAGTAGTATTATCTCCAATTCAAGAATCCAATAACATAGTTAAATACTTTACAACAGATACGACACGTTCACTCTCTATAATTTGTTCATTTTTCTCGCAACTGAGTCTCATATCTATTTGACACCCATATTCACTTCTGATTCATTAAATATTCATTTATCCTTAAAAGTAAACAAGTTGGTCTACTTGACCTAATTCGGTGAAATTCTTCTTCAGAAGAAGATCTCTTGCTACTATCCTCTATACTGTTCATGTAATCCTTATCAATCAGCTATTTCTATCATTACTTATCAGTCATTCTTATTAACTTAAGAATATCAATTTCAACTATTCATAATATCTTAATAAGATCAATTTCTGATATAACTTATATGATCAGAATATCCTTTATAATAAAGATCAGTGAAGCAGTAAGCAGATTCAATTATACTTTGGTATATACCATCAAGATCATTTCATCTTATCTAGAGATGTATTTTCAACAAGTCACCAATTAATAACTTATGCTAAGGATACCTTAATCTCAATTGGAAACACTTCTCCTTTTGTGCCTTTTCATGATCGTGGGGACTATGCCAAGATCGTGACATAACCAATTAATATTAGCCACAATTGTAGGAACCAGGCCATGATCGTGCCCTTTTTCTTTTTCCTTGAATCTGTTACACATAGTAACTTCATTTACAGTCTCAATCTATCCCCAATTGATCATCATAAATGCTTTTATATGTTACTCTAATTCATTTTAAAATTTTAACTATGGGGATTGAAAACTTAACAACATTCAATAAGTCATGGATTACTTTCTATTTCATATCCAATTATATGACATATATGTACTTAATGACATCATTTGTCAAGGTAATCACATTATCCAACATACATTCACAATAACAATTCAACTTAACCTAGGGGACTTTTACTTATTATTATTCATCTCATCTTCCAATTTGCATCTTATATATATATATTCTCAATCAATTCAGAATCATAAAGGCATAAACATTATGAAATTATAATCTTAACTTTAATGACATATTCTTATGTCAAATCATAACACTTATCAAATTAATCAAATAGCCATTTCAAATCTAATTTCAGCCTCTTAAGATCATAAAAGTTTTTTTTATTCAACTTTGCTTATACATTTTAAAATCTTATCATTTCTATCATATCTCTATTTTTCCCAATCAATCTATGACAACATATTCACATCTATATCACATTCAAGGATATCTCACAACAGTACAATATTGATGTCATATTTGATGACACATCCACAATTTCAAATGCATTGACTCCTTATCTATAATATCAAACTATCTACTATTTTTCATTTCTAAATATCCACAAACTTTCATTTTCTCACATTCTAACAGATCATCATTATTCTCATTACCTCTAACAACTCAACTCTTAACATGCTTATATGTGTGACTAATATTAAGGATCAGTTACCACTGTATGCTATAAAACATCTAAAATGCATGCATTTTGACACATATTTTGAAATATGCCCATGTAAGATACTAAATCACAAACTCACACTTGATCAAACATTAAACATATTGTCAAAATTTCAACAATCATTTGGGCCCTTTTCAAATTCGAAATACTTTCAATCATAAAGTTATTACATATCAGAATTATTCACATACACATGATGCAGTAATTACGAAATACATATATTAATACAATAATAATGGAAAATGTATGCAGATGCCAACTAATCCCGACCTCTATCCCTTATTCAACTTTAGTGGCTATATTTTTCAATCATAAAGTTATTACATATCAGAATTATTCACATACACATGATGCAGTAATTACGAAATACATATATTAATACAATAATAATGGAAAATGTATGCAGATGCCAACTAATCCCGACCTCTATCCCTTATTCAACTTTAGTGGCTATATTTCCAGTTTTTCTAATTGCATATCTCCTCTAAGACTGAAAAAATTATAGTAAATTTTAGGTTGAGTTTTGTGAACTCATTGAGTGGACTATCCTTGATGGCTCCCTCAACACATATCACTTCAATTCTTGCAATCACCTAATTCACATTATTTCACTAATCAACATGTTGAATCACATACACTTCATATTCAAATGAGTCATATTTCACATTTAGAAATCATTTAAACATTTCATTTTAGTCATATAATCATACTTATCACATGTATATGCAGTGCTATGAGACTTACTTTCAATTATTATTGTTGTGACTAAGTGCCTATAACTGTCCTATATCTATTGTAGATACTGGGCTTATTAATAACCGTCCCTTATCCATTGTGGATATAGGGCTCATTTTACATGGCGAGCCTTTGTCTCTTAATCACTTTCTAAGCTTTAAGCTCTTTCTTAATTTCTGAGCTTTAAGCTTTTTTTTTTCCAATTTCTGAGCTTTAAGCTCTTTTTTCGATTGCTAATCCAGTCACAACAACCTTTATGTTGTCATGCATTCATGTAATGAAATGCATCACATGTATTCAACCAATTATGCTTATTCAGTCACATTCACATTCTCTTTCTCATTCACATTTGTCATCCGACCATGGGTCCAAAACATACAAGTTGAGAATCATTTATTTCATCAAATTCACATCCAATGAACACTTCCCAATATGGTATTCATGCATCAAATGCCTCGGACATTCAACTTTTGGAATCAGTACACTTAGTACACACACATCATATAGTAATTCAATATAGCAATTTCAAACAAAACAAACAATTAAAGCGAGACCATCTAGGTTGACTCACAGTATACTCCAGATTAACATTAGCTTCTATGATCTGGAAATGTATGGATATGGATGCTCTATCCTGTATATCAACATTATGCAATACACATATTGCATACACATTATTAATTGTACAATCACTTAAACATTCATTTGTACACATTTGCATATGTGTAATGTATAATGTATAATGCATGCTCAATTTGACTACTCTGGGTATTTATCCTTAATCATATCACTTGATTATTAACAACATCATTTGTGTATATCAAGCTTACACTTTTGTAAATCAAAGAACTTAGTTAATTTAATAACATCAATCATACATCTATCACATATATGCTTTCCAATTATTTTTCTAGCATTATAAGATCATTATGTATCCAGTTTTCGTTCACCTTTACTTAATACTCATCACTCATCTTAATTAAATCACTTTAACCATTAAAGGTTCACTTTTATTCCCATAACATCTCAAAATTCTACATTTGAATACTTGATAGATAACAATTCATTTTTAAGTTCTATGCTCAATCATAACCCTAAACATAACACTCATTTAATCACTTATTCAAGCATCATACTAAGCTTATTTCAAACTTCATTCAAGCCTAGAAGCATCACTTGAAAGTCCCTAACCAATTGATTCTTCTATTCGAAAATACAAGAATTATGTGTGCTGTTTAACCAATTCCCACACTCATGGAAATTCCAATTTTCCCATGAACGTGGGATTTGTTGGCGGAAAGTTTCTGCCTTCATTATGCATTCCAGTTTCCAGCTTTTTCTAACTCTATTTTTATGTCGTTTTTGTATGACCATTTTGACCTAACAAATGAGATTTTATGGCAACATTTTGTTCTAAAAATTGTTTCTATACGTCTTAAGTTTCTAACGACACTAAATCATACAACTTGGTTCAGTATTATGTAAGTTATACACAAAATACTACTAACTGTTCCCAAACTGCAATACCGCCCAGTACTCAACTTCAAGTCAAATTTTAAAACCTTTAATAACTAGTCTATTTAATCCTAATCTATCATCAATAAGTTTCATTTAACAAACCAGAAAGAGTAATAACAAGATATTTGCTTATTTCACTTCAGTTCTTCTTAAATCTCCAAAAAACCCTAGCTTTCCTTCATGCTCACAATGAACAACTTTTCTAGGGTAGGTTGGGTTAGGTTTTAGAGACAAGATGAAGAAGACCATAACACAGTAGCAAGTGAAAAGAGATAGCTAGGTTCAACATGAATGGGTTGAGAAGTGAGTATCATGGATGGAGAAGAAGAAGGAAGAAGGTGAAGAGTACTGGTGGAGAGAAGCTAACTAAATTTGCAAGTGAAAGACCAAAATGTTTGGTCTTTCACTTAATAAAAATTGTGGGTTAACAAGTGGTGTGGCAAGTGACAGGCTAGCGAAATTTGCAAGTGAAAGTCCAAAATGATGGGTCTATCACCTAATAAAAATCATGGGTTAACAAGTGGTGTGTCACTTGCCATATGTCACTTTCTCATGGTTTTATTTATCCCCCCATTAATAACTAGTCTATTTGATTCTAATTTCTAGCTCAATTGTCTCCAAACTTCAATGACATGTGTCATTAAATCTAAATGTCATTTAACTCTTATTTCTAATGCCATTAATCAATTGTTCTGCCACTTGGCATTTTTTCTGGTCCGAAAATTATCCAAAATTTCATAAATTTCTTAAATCACTAATACACACGCCAACTCAATTTTCAATACATATAAACCACAATTCTCAATATAATCACATTTATAAATCAATTTTATCTGAAAATTGTCAAATGAGTGCATGGATAGTTATTGTAATATGTGCAATTTTCAACAATCACATATATATGCATGCTACATTATGCATGAGCATGAAGTGCATTTCTCTACTCTCTCGTTGTTATTTCTCGTATACAGTATTCCCAGGCTCTAATCCTTAACGTGAGAACGGGATGTTACATTAAGTGGAGTAAGAGGTTATTATCCCTAGACCATCTCAAAGGGACTCCTCTTCATAGCAAAAGATTTGTGCAAGTTATAGCAAAATTGTGTAGTATCAAATAAACTCAACCAATTACATTAGCATGCACTTATATAACACCTTAAGTATTCCTCTAATAAACCACTGATCCTCTCAATTTTTCCATCCAATTGTGGGTGATTTATAATTGGAAACTTTAAATCACAACCCATCATATTAAAAAGAGACGTCTAAAATCAACCTGCAAAATTGGCATCTCAATCACTCACATTGTTTATGGGGACTTTGAAACATTTCACCACATTTTTAGAGATCAACTTTGCTAAGATATTCAAGAGACAAGATGTTAATGTTAGTAAGAAGATTGCATACTTGTAGAATCGACCTATAATCAACATGTTTTCTATCTTTGATAACCTATTACTTTTTCTTTTTCATTAGTAAGTCCGTCAATGGCACCCCTTTCTTTAAGTACCTCATTATAAACTACCTGTAGTAGTTAGTTAGTATGAGAAACCCCTTTCTTTAAGTACCTCATTATAAACTACCTGTAGTAGTTAATTAGTATGAGAAAAGTCCATAACTCTCATACTATCATAGGAATCCGCCACCTAACTTTCGCCTTCATTTTATTCCGATTCATCATGACCTGACCTTGCTTGTTAAGTAACCCAAGAAGCTGATCTCTAATTGTGTAAACTCACAGTTCTCCAACTTCACGTAGAGCATGTTTTGCCTCAGCCACTCAAACACTTTACTATAGTTCACCATATGTTCTGCCATATTAGTATTATTCACCATACTATTGTCAAGGTACACTATAACAATCTCATCAAGGAATTCAAGCAACACGTTGTTCATTAGGTTACAAAATATCATAGGGGCATTAGTTAATCCAAACGACTTGACCAAGAACTCCTATGACCTATACCTGCTTACATACTTCTCTTTTGCTCATCAACCTTGGTTTTCCATACTTGCCAATACCTACCCTGAAGGATCAAGTTTTGTGAAAATTGCATCCCTCGATAATCTATCCATTAAATCTTAAACTGAAAAAACATTATATTGTTTTTCATTGTTACCTTATTTAAGGCTTAAGTCCATACACATCTGACATGTTCCATCTTGCTTCCCCTAGAGCAGCACTAGGGTACTATATGGGGCTTTGGAAGGTTAGACAAACCCTGCCTCCAACATTTCATCAAGTTTTTATAAACGCTCTTTGAACTCTAATGGGGAAATCTTGTCTAGGGCATACTGATTGAGCCCAAGTTTATCATCTAAATTGGCAACACTTTCATAGCCTTTACTATACTTTTTGAAGCCTAATTCTTGATTTTGTGCTTAAATTAATCCTTGAGTGTGCACTTTTATTTTATGCAATTTGATATTAAAAATTGTCACAATTGATATTAATTGCATTTCTTAAGTTTTCTAAGAACAATTGATACTGCAAATTGCTATTTTTGATTGTAGGATCCTCAAGGAGAAGGGAGTTAAAATGCTGAATTGAAGTCAACAGGAGATCATAGCCTTCAGAACGAAGAACAAAGAATCAGCCTGAACTTTTAGGAAAAGTTCACTGCGGCAAAGATTAATTTTTTCGCTATAGTGAAGGAGCCAATAAAGATCAAATCCTTTCGGGAAAAGTTCACCGCGACGAAGGTCATTTGTCGCCACGGCGAAATGTCAAAAAGCCTGAACATATTTGGGAAAAATATCTCACTGTTTCGACCCGACCCGCAACCCAGCATTTGAAAACATGCTAAATTAGGTTATATACAGACTTTTACAGATATTCATACTTCATCTCTCACTCTTGATCTTCATCCATCACCCATTTTTAACTTCTCATCGTCGCTCTCTGCTGCTGTCATGGTGTCTTTGTATCTACAGTTGTGAGTGCTCCCTGAGAGATGCTTGGCTAAGCACCATTTCCTCTTGAAGATGTAGCGATGGCTTGAATTCAATGAGCTTTAAAGGGGAGTAGTTTGTTCATATCTTTCTACATTGTTATGAACTCCTAAGTTAGGATTTATGCTTTGTAGTTAGACTTTTCTTGATTAGAGTTTAATCAAGAGTTGAATAATGTATTGTGTTATGGATTTGTTTATGTAGAACTTGGATGCTCAATATATGAAGTTTCATATATGTCTTTTTGGTGATTGTGTTAATTCTCTTTTATCAACCTAGTTGTGTTTGATATTGAGAT
The DNA here is from genome assembly GCA_027575705.1 of Erythroxylum echinodendron. Classification (NCBI taxonomy): domain Eukaryota; kingdom Viridiplantae; phylum Streptophyta; class Magnoliopsida; order Malpighiales; family Erythroxylaceae; genus Erythroxylum; species Erythroxylum echinodendron. The sequence goes on along the minus strand of JANZXR010340409.1, from coordinate 3,544 downwards.
TATGCTTGATCCAAATTGACCACTTGCATTAACTTGCCCATTACACACCTTAAGATGCATTCAACAGGGTTTTAAGAAATGGAGTTCATTGATTAAAACCCTGGACTTAAGAGTTCTTTAAGGTTCATCATTCGAAAACTTAGTGAATTTCGCTCCCAAAAGATTTGTTTTGATCATTATTTTTTGAGTTTTCACTTTTTATTTCCCAAAAATCTAAAAACAACCTTTTTATACACTTTTCTTTCATTTAGTTCAATTCATTTAGTTTAATAAAAAACATTCCAAAAACCCACTCTTAACTAATTTAGTTTTCATTCATGACAATTAGACTAGCTTAGATCATTTTCTCTAAGTTCCGATTAAGTGAGACGACCTGAGGTTGAACTCTATATTGCAATCCTTGGAATTAACTTTTTTGATTCGGTTTCCAAGGGAGTGATCCAAAGACTCAACCACACACCGACCACAAACCTAGGTAGGATGGCTCTAGGAATTGACCATATGATCGATCTGTCACTAAGGGAGAAGATTCCTAGGTAACTCTATTGGCATCACATCTTAAAAATCCCTCAACAAATTTGTAATCACAATAGGAATTTCCATCACGTGTGCTTCATCAATCTCCTATATGGAAATGAGATAGGTCTTTATACTTTTCTTCAATCATTTCTTGATGCTCATGGCCGACACATATGCTACCATAGTTGTATCATCCATTATTACACTACCAAATCTATAGTAGTTAACATAGAAGGAATTTTTTCACACATGATCATCATACCTACCAAACCTAGATACAACATTGCCTTTGTTGTGTCTAAGAGATCAATCTTCAATATCAATTTGAAATCTTCGAGTGGTATGACCATATAACTGAACTTGGTGTGCTAGCTCCCTATGTTTACTGGGAAGTTGTAAGCAACTCCTACCTCTATTTGTGCCTTACTCATAGGGGTCTTTATTTTTGTTAGGGTCTTTGATACCTTAAGCCCTAACTTACACACCATCTCTTTTGCTATAAAAGAGTATGTCACATCCGTCTCCATAAGTTATGCCTACTCCTTTACATGAGAATCTCTTATCAATAAAACTTGTTCTCAAATTTCTCATAACCCTCACAATGTTTAATCCTCACACTCCTATAAGATTATTAAGAATTGCAAAATCATCACCAAATGTGTAAAATGCTTAACATATTTTGTAAACAAAAGCAAGTGACCGTTATTGGGGTGTTGTCCTAATTGATGAGATTGACAGGAAAAGACATTACTGTGGCCATGCTAGTGGCCAATTTAAAGAATAAAAAAAGCATTACCATGCTAGCTACAAAGAGATTTTGGCTATAAAAAGGGGAATCAAAATATTCAACTTCCACCTCAGCCCTTATCACTTTCTCATTGAAATGGACAATATAGTTTTTCCCAATATTCTTAAACCTAAAAAGAAGACACTACTAGATAGTCAACTACTTTGATGGAAAAAATGGTTTTCCCATTATAAAATCATCATTCTTCATATCACAGGGCATCACAACATTTTAGTTGACTTTCTCTCTTGGCTAGGAAAACCTATCTAGCCCCTTTCTCCTTTACTTAAAAATTTAATCCATCTCCTTCTTCCTATCATAAGGTATCGTTTGTATGTAAAGAAAAACAAGTCCTATCCACCCATTACAAAGAATCCGCCTTAGACAATGGATGACATTGCTCTTATTCTAAGCTTGTTCTGTTATCTCTACATTGTCTTTACAATTCTAAACATTCCTTCGTGCCCTCATTGTTTTGACATAGAAACTCCTTATCAAATAGTCTATCATCTCTACGATTCCCTTTCTGAACCATCCATGTGGCATCTCTGAGCTTTATTTGCCCTCTATGCTTGCCCAATTTCTATTTCACCATTGCTTATTTATCAACACCTTTTAAACTCAACCAATGCTGACTCACTTTTATGGAAATTTTTAGAATGGTTCCAACTATTACAAAAGTGGCATCTTCAACTTGGCCAAATCTTATATAAACATCAGTTATAGGCTATTCATCTCTTCGAACAAAAGGCCCATTCTATTTTTATCATTCACTATCCATATAGTCTTACTAGATATAGTTATATCTGCACTATTAACCATTTCTAAAATTGACCCACTATCAAAAATTGGCTCGAGCAACACAAGGATCTATTGAGAGATTTTTACATTTTTCTAGATCATCTAAACCACTACCTAAAGACCACCAATCCTACATGCACCTCTCTAGCCCCCTACCTAGATGATTTTTCTCTACCAGAACCCATTTCTCCTTTTGATCGATATTGGACCTCTATGGACCAATTTGTTACTCTAGGTTTCAACATCGTGACTAGTGAAGGCCTATATCCTCTAGGCTTTGAGTCTCAAAGAAATTTTGAAATTGGGGATAGTTCTATAAATCAAAAACCCAACATCAGTAATAGGCCCAACCTTTCCAACTACTTCGAAGATGCGCAGGACCCTTATCCTCCTATTTCGACTGAATTAGAAATAACCCAATTCATCAAAACCATTGATGACATAGTGTAAGACACATCTAACTCTAAAAATGAAAGTGGTGGAACTAAATCACTTTCTACACCTCCTTTTTAAAAAGATTCCTCCTTACCTCTTAGGAATATTATTAGGACCCCGTGTCTCCCAATAAATCTTCTTTTTACTATTTACTTTTCTATCCTAGTATCCATTATTGTACTATGGGAATCTTTTCATTAAAAGTTGTTTGTCTCTATCCTCCTTGCTTAGTCTATAAAACCAAGGCTTCTCCTTCACTATAATAAAAAGAAAAAAAATAAATAAAAATTTTGTGTGTTTGATTCTATAGCTTCTTTTTATTTTTTCTCTCTCTCCTAAAAACTTAATTCTTGAATAATGTAGTCACAGTCATAAAGAAAGACAAGTATACTCTGCACTTGCCTTTTCATGAGGATCCTGTGTATCATAAAGTCATGGATTATAGATTCTATTTGAGGTCTAAGTTATATAGGATAATATTAGTCAGTTTAGATTTTTAAATGGCAGGCCTTGAGAATTGACGCTCATATAGAGGAGAAGGGCTTGTATCTCAGCTAACATATCTGAAATATGGATTATATTCAATCTTTGTTTATCATTGATCTCTTATGGAACCTATTTTATAAATAACTTAATTGGTATATAGGCTATAAACTTATGATGTAGCTTCATTGAAGCTTTATCAGTGAAATATGATGTAAATCACTTATTATTACAGAAATCACGTAAAATGTAAGAATACATAAGAAGCGGGGTTGAATTGTGATAAATTGTCTAAGATTGAAACCTTTAAAAAACTTCTTGATTTTCTTGAAAGATTCAGACAATTTAAAAACAATGCACTTAATTCATTTGAGTAATGCAACAACAGAAATAGTATCTATTCTTCTAACAATATGAAATTAAAGAGATAAGGGTTAGAGAATATGTAACACCCCATTACCCTAGGGTACGCATCGGGACGCCCGTAGGTCATTCCGACACATATCCTAAGATAAGGGA
>JANZXR010340364.1:0-18557 GCA_027575705.1 Erythroxylum echinodendron | reverse complement strand
TACCGACTCCTTTGCTACAACTTAACTCCTCGCTGTGCTATTCTCACCTTCTTCTTGTATCCTCTACTAGCTTTAGCAAATCAATATGCCAAGTCATACATGATATGGTATATGGAAAATACTTATCATAAGAACAAGATGAAGATTATATTACCGACTCCTTTGCTACAACTTAACTCCTCGCTGTGCTATTCTCACCTTCTTCTTGTATCCTCTACTAGCTTTAGCCTTGCTTTTGAATCCTTTCTTTTTTTAATGAATCCTCCCCTTGTTATTGTATCCTCAACCAATCCGATCTACCACTTGTTCTTCTTGAACAATTTGATTAACAAGATCCTTTAGTGGGAAAGGAGAAGAAATATTTGTAGGAGATTTTTATTAGAAGAAATAAGCCAAAGATGAGACACCTTTCATCAAAATTTCGACCAACACATGTAAGAAAGGAATGAGAGGACAAAATATGCAAGAACACCTCTCTTACACCTTGTCAATTTCAGTTATGCATGAAAAGAAAGAAAGTAAAAAGCATCCAATGCATCACTTCATTCTTTAATCAAAACATAAAGAAGCCATTAAATGAGACTCTTCTCATTTGTTTTAAGATGGCTATATGAAAAGACCAATAACCTAAAATGACATTTCAATATCGGTTTTAGTGATGAAAGAAGAAAGATGATCCATCAAATGCACATCTTTCATCTTTCATCAAATGAATGCTAAAAGGTTACATTACATGCCATCATTAAAAGGCAACCATTAAACCATTTAATGGCAAGATCATTACTCTATTTAATGATAATAAAGCATAATAAATACCATCTTTATTTATCAATTAAATGTTAATGTGCAGCTGAACTTTTAGCCTTAATAAAATCGAAATTGCACCTTCCATTTCTTTAAGAATTTTGTTTTAATTTAATTAATCAAATTAAACCAAAGCCTAGCCCATTTCTAAATGTTCATTTGGGCTTCTAATTAACGATTAATTAGTGCAAGCCCAACATTCAATCATGGCTTCAAAACCTCCACTTATATTTCTTACTTTGCTTGATAACCTTCCTTGAAGTCAAATGGAGAATCTTATTGGACCTAGATAATTCAACCTCCAATAAGCCCAGAATTAATTTAATCTCATTAGAATTAATTATAGATTATTAACTAAATGTAATTCTACTAAAGACAATTAGTTGAACTCTTGAATTACTAAATATTATGAGATCACATATTTCAAATAAGATGTCTAATTGCAAACCATATTATGAACGTTATTATAGCCATCCGCACAACAAAGGGTAAAATTATCATTTTGTCCTTATATTGGTTTTTCCTTCTAGATCTCCCACTTTACTTTATATGGTGATTAACATACAAGATCTCATCTTGGTGTTAAGCCTTGATGGGTAGCTAGTCCATCAAACTCTTGGCACTAGTTTAATCACCAATTTCCATAAAACATCTAGAAGTGATGATATCACTATAAACTCTTTATTTGAGTGAATGTTCCTTGATACGTGTTTCAGTTAATAATTCCAACGTGCAGACACTGGATTAATACTCCAAAAAAATCCATTCTGATCATATAAAGAATTATAATGAAACACATATGAGTTCACCACTCATCAAGATTGTGGTCCATAATAAGCAAATGCTAAACTGTATGTTTTAAGATTAAAGTAATGACCTACTTTATTCATTAAAACATGCATGATTCCAAATTCATTTAATAGTCCTATTATCGATAGTCAACTACTATCATGATATGAAACTCATCATTCCCTTAAAGTAAACTTCTTTACTTATATGGAGATAAATCGCAACACTACACTCTAAACCATAATCGTGCGACCAGTATGATTATTCAATTGTGAATCAATTAATTTTGATTACAATAATATACATATTTCCCATACATCTCGATGTATATGTATACTACTTACAAAAGAAACTCGATACCTTATGACTAGATATATAATGCTCATAAAAACCAAACTCTTTTTTTATTAATAATAAATATTTTCATTACAAAATAACTATTAGAAAATTAAGTTATAAGTAAATACACTTGCTTTCCAGGGCATTATATTTACATAACTCTAACAATCTCCTACTTTCCTTAAAGCAAGTTTGACATATCCCTCATTCCCATCCTTACTAGGTGACCCTCAAGACTTTTTTGAGATAGCATCATCGTAAACGGCCCAGCAAAGTTTTGCTCTGTGAGAATCTTTACTAGATTCACCTCACCATGCTGTATTATCTCCTTTATGAGAGGATACTTTCTCTCAATGAGTTTGGCAGTTTTATGGTTCCGAGGTTCGTTAAAATTAGCCACAGCCCTATTATTATCACAATAAAGTGTAATGTCTTTTTCTGCCTCTGGAACTACCTACAAATCATTTAGGAACTTGCGGAGCCAGACTGCTTCTTTTACTGCTTCACAAACAACAACATACTTAGCCTCCATAGTCGAATCAGCAACACAAGATTACTTGATACTACTCTAGATTATGGCTCCACCTCCAAATCATTTAGGAACTTGTGGAGCTAAACTGCTTCCTTTTCTGCTTCATAAGTAGCAACATACTTAGCCTCTATAGTCGAATCAGCAACACAAGATTACTTGATACTCCTCCAGACTATGGTTCCACCTCCTAAAACAAATATAGAGCCAAAAGTTGATTTCCTTGAATCAACATCTGATTGGAAATCAGAATCTGTATATCCTATCAAAATAAGATTACTTCTAGAGTAAACAAGCATTAAGTTCTTCATCCTACGAAGATAGTTCAGTATACACTTAACCACATTCCAATGCCTCATTCTTGGATTGGACTGAAATTTGCTTACCAGTCCACTACGTAATAGTATCCGGTCTAGAGAAAACATTGTATACATTAAACTTCCAACTGCCAAAGCATATGGAATGTTACGCATGCGTTCAACCTCCTTTTGGGTTATAGGTTTTTGTTCCTTTGAAAGTTTGATTCCATATCTAGTAGGTGTGAAACCCCTCTTATAATCTTGCATGGAAAACTTATTGAGCATGTTCTCAATACAATTTAGTTAAGATAAGGCTATCAGTTTGTTCTTACGATCCCTTATAAGTTTGATCCCTAGAACATAGTTAGCCTCTCCCAAATCCTTCATTGAAAATTGTTCATTCAACCATCTCTTAACCGTAGATAACATTCCTGCATCATTCCCAATGAGTAGAATATCATCAACATACAGAATTAGAAAGATAACCTTACCTTCTTGTATCCTCTTATAGGCATAAGGCTCATCTAGGTTCTGTATGAACCTATAAGTTTTGATAGACTTATCAAAACTAATGTTCCATGACATAGATGGTTGCTTAAGTCCATAAATGGACTTTGCTACTTGCATACCTTATGCTCATTACCTAGCTTAACGAAACCTTATGGTTGGGCCATATAAATGGTCTCCTCATGATCCCCATTAAGAAATGCGGTCTTGACGTCCATTTTCTATATTTTATAATCGAAATAGGCTACTATGGACAAAATAATCCTAATGGATTTAAGCATGGCAACTGGAGAAAAAGTCTTCTCATAGTCTATACCCTCTTTTTGGGGATAGCCTTTAGTTACCAATCTAGCTTTAAAGGTCTCTACCTTTCCATTTGATCCTCTTTTCCTTTAGTAGATCCATTTCCCTATGGCTTTTATAACTGGTGCCAGATCTTGAAGGATCTAGACTTCGTTAGCATACATGGAATCTATTTTTGATTCCATTGCTTTGAGCCATTTTTTTGCATCAACATCATTAATAGCCTGTGTATACGTAATGGGATCTGTCTCTTCTTAGTCTGAGATGGCAATTAAGCCTTCTCCTAGACCTAGATATTTATCTGGCTGTCTCACAACCCTCCCACTACGTCTGGGCACAAATTGATGTTTAAGTTGCTCTTCCGATTTAACTCTTGAATCTATTTTGACATCCTATTCTGGTATATCCAAATCAACTCTTGGTTTGGATGAAATATCTAACTCTTTGAGTTCTACTTCACTTCTTCCTTTATGATTTTTTACAAACTATTCCTCTAGGAAGGTCACAGTTGTTGACACAAATACCTTCTTATCCTAGGGACTGTAAAAATAGTACCCTCGAGTTCTTGTAGGATATCCTACAAACAAACATATTTTTGACCTTGGTTCCATCTTTGTGGATTTAGGCCTTAGAACATAGGCTGGGCAGCCCTAAGTCCTTAAGTGCCATAATAAAGGCACTCGACTAGTCCACAACTCGCTAGGTGTTTTAGACACCGATTTGGATTGAGCAAAGTTGAGAAGATATGTTGCCATTTTTATGGCATATCCCTAGAATGATTCTAGAAGGCTGGCATAGGACATCATCGATCTTACCATTTCCAATAGTGTCCTATTCCTCCTCTCTGCTACACCATTATGTTAAGGTGTTCGAGGAGCTAACAAGTTAGAAACAATTCCATTGTCAATTAAATATTGCTGGAACTCTCCAGATAAGTACTCACCATATTGATCTGATCAAAGTTGTTTTAATGGCTTGCCTACCTGCTTCTCAGCTTCGGATTTGAATTCTTTGCATTTTTCAAAGGATTCACTCTTTTTATGCATCAAATACAAATAACCATATCTTGAGTAATCATCTGTAAAGGTTATGAAGTATTCATAATCTCCTTTAGCTTATACGTTCATGGGTGCAGACACATCTATATGTACTAGGTCCAACATAGATTCAGATATGTTTTCTTTAGAAGAAAATGCGGCCTTAGTCATTTTTCCTTCAATACAAGTTTCATAGATGGGTAATGGATCATTATCCAAGCCTATAATCCCATCTTACACTAACCTTTCAAGTCTTTTATGATTGATATGAACCATTCTTAAATGCCACATATATTTTGAATTAATGTTAGAGTCATTAAAATGTCTAGGTTTTATTAATTCTGTGGTATTTAGTGAGCCTTTCATAGGTTCTATAAAGAACAATCCCTGTTTAATTATTACATTACAAATAAAATTCTTATTCTTTTATATTGAAACAACATTTCAAAATATAAGGAATAACCATACTTTGTTAAACAAAAAATAGAAATCATGTTCCTTACAATCATTGGCATGTAATAAACATCCTCCAAATATAACCTATGACCACTAAGAAAGTCCAAGATAACTACTCACACTGATTCTGCTGAAACGTAGGATCCATCTGCTACCTTGACTTGAAACTAGCCTTTAGGCAGTTTTTTCCTTTACTTGAACCCCTGCAAAGAATTGTAAACATGGTTAGTGGCTCCTGAACCTAATATCCAAGAATCAGATAAATCTGCCACATTTCTAGTTCCTAACAAACTTAGGAAATGCAAACCTTGTTTGCTTTTGAGGGAATCAAGGTAGACTAGACATTTTCTTTTGCAGTGGCCTATCTTATCACAGTGGCAACACTTTCCCTCAATGTTCTCTTTGGCCTTTTCTTCATGAGTTGGGCCTTGACCCCTGTTTGGGCCTTCTTTTTCATTAGACCCTTCTTCTTTTGCTTGCTTTTATCTTTGGGCTTAGTAGAAGATGCCTCATTAGCTTCTGGCCCATGAGCCTTGACATATAATATCTCCTTTATACTCTAGAGAGTATTCATCAACTCACTCAAAGTGTAATCATTGTTGTTGAGCTTATGGTCTAACTTAAACTGTTGAAAAGAAGAGTTTAAGCTATTGATGATCATTATCATCTGCGTTTCTGCATCCATATCCATCCCAAGCATCTTAGCCTCTGTGATCGTAGAGATGACCTTAAGCATGTAATCTCACACCGGTTCACCAAGTTTTTGTCTGAGATTGTGAAAGATTTGGATAGCTTTCACCCTTGCAGACCTGGTCCTCACATTAAACATCTTATGTAGGTGATAAACCATTTCACTAGTAGTTTTTATTCAAGCAATTTGCTTTTGCAACATGCCACTAACAGAAGCTAGAATATAACACTTAGTAGTCTTATCAGCATTCTACCATCGTTCATGTTGTTGGACTTACTCAGGAGTTGAATTTGCACCCAGAGGTGTAGGCTCATTTTCAGTTGATACCCAAAAATTCATTCATATTGAAGAAAAATGTCTAGGTTACTTCTCCATTCATTAAAATTGTCTCCATTTTCTAATTTGTTATTTGTCAAAAGCTAAGTAAGTGGATTCATTTTATGGTGATTTTGTCTGAAAATATAAATTATTAAAGAGTAAGTAAACTAGTTAAAAATATTGGAACTTTGTATAAAATCATGATGCATGTATACATGATGATAGATTTAACAAAACTTAAAAAACAATTAAATCCTTATACGACGGTTATTTTTCTTATCTATAATAGATTAAGTGATAGTAGCCATCTTATCTATTAAAAGAAAAACTGGGACCCTCTCACTCAAAAGGCTACTAAGCATCTTCATGCCTAACTTTTTGAGAAACGTCATAATTTGTTCCATACATTTATCAACAGAGCTACGGTGGGCACGTTATTTGATAAACTATGTTGAATGTATAACCATTTGATCCATCCACTAAAGGTACCTGTAAATCATGCCTCATTGGGAGGTCACATTTGCTACTAATGAGTTGACTTATCCTTTAGGAGACCCAAACCATGTAAGATCTAGGATTCATGCCCTCCGGAGGGGAGTAACAGTTCACCACATGCAAATGGGCCATCACTTGGAGACTGTAGACTCTCACATGGGCATCTTCTCCCACTCAATCTTTTTGGGCTTTAAGTTTTAAATACCATATTGTATACATGCAATTTATTATCCATCCTATATTGTTTCATTATATATCTCATATATAATGAATGCATGGCAAAGCCTAAGGTTGGCAATTTTATAAATGACTTGCAATCACATAATATCACATATTTTTGCATTCATTTATCCATTCATCACTTGAACTAATAAGTCATTTTTCATTGTCCACCCTAGAACATAAAATTACAAGGCTTTTAGGCCCAAAATAATCTTCCTAGACTTGGATCTTCCACTTCAAACTCTTTACTCACATGACTCGTCCCATTTAGTAAAAAAATGTGTAATGGCATTTTATAAAAATGAATTTTGTTACTTTGAAAATAAAAAATTTGTACGTTACAAAATCAAAATAAACAGAAAAATGAAGCCAAGGAGGAAATATGGTGATGATAGACCACCCTCCTTATTACAAACCAAATGAAGAAATGTTACACGGTAAATATAAATTCTATGGACAACCAAAAGAGCAAAACATACATCATAAATATTTCTATCAAATAAAAATATGCAACATACAAAAAATAATTGCCAACCCATGCCATATAGGAACCGAAATCATGCATAATAAACCTGGCTCTGTTACCAATTGTTAGATCGAAAAATAAAACATGCAAGATTTGGCTAAAACGGTAGATTTCGAAACTTTTTTAGAAATCAAAACACAGCGGAAGCAAGATAACTATATCTAAATAAACATGCCAAGCCATACAAGATACGGTATATGGAAAAATAAATATCATAAGAACAAGATGGAGATTATATTCCCGACTCCTTTGCTACAGCTTTAACTCATCACTGTGCTATCCTCTCCTTCTTCTTGTATCCTCTCCTAGCTTTAGCGTTGCTTTTAAATCCTTTCTTTTGTCAATGTATCCTCTCCTTGTTATTGTATCCTCAACCAATCCGATCTACCACTTGTTCTTCTTGAACAATTTGATTAACAAGATCCTTTAGTGGGAAAGGAGAAGAAATATTTGTAGGAGATTTTTATTAGAAGAAATAAGCCAAAGATGAGACACCTTTCATCAAAATTTCGACCAACACATGTAAGAAAGGAATGAGAGGACAAAATATGCAAGAACACCTCTCTTACACCTTGTCAATTTCAGTTATGCATGAAAAGAAAGAAAGTAAAAGCATCCAATGCATCACTTCATTCTTTAATCAAAACATAAAGAAGCCATTAGATGAGACTCTTCTCATTTGTTTTAAGATGGCTATATGAAAAGACCAATAGCCTAAAATCACATTTCAATTTTGGTTTTAGTGATGAAAGAAGGAAGATTCATCAAATGCACATCTTTCATCTTTCATCAAATGAATACTAAAAGGTTACATTACATGCCATCATTAGAAGACAACCATTAAACCATTTAATGGCAAGATCATTGCTCCATTTAATGATGACAAAGCATGATAAATACCATCTTTATTTAGCAATTAAATGCTAAATGTGCGGCTGCACTTTTAGCCCTAATAAAACCGAAATTGCACCTTCCATTTCTTTAAGAATTTTGTTTTAATTTAATTAATCAAATTAAACCAAAGTTTAGCCCATTTCTAAATGTTCATTTGGGCTTCTAATTAATGATTGATTAGTACAAGCCTAACATTCAATCATGGCTTTAAAACCTCCATTTATATTTCTTACTTTGCTTGATAACCTTCCTTGAAGTCAAATGGAGAATCTTATTGGACCTAGATAATTCAACCTCCAATAAGCCCAGAATTAATTTAATCTCATTATAATTAATTCGAGCATATTAACTAAATGTTATTCCACTAAAGACAATTAGTTGAACTCTTGAATTACTAAGTATTATGAGAACACATATTTCAAATAAAATGTCTAATTGCAAACCATATTATGAACCTTATTATAGCCATCCGCACAACAGAGGGTAAAATTATCATTTTGTCCTTATATTGGTTTTTCCTTCTAGATCTCCCATTTTACTTTATATGGTGATTAACATACAAGATCTTATCTTGGTGTTAAGACTTGATGGGTATCTAGTCCATCAAACTCCTGGCACCAGTTTAATCATCAATTTCCATAAAACATCTAAAAGTGATGATATCACTATAAACTCTTTATTTGAGTGAATGTTCCCTGATACATATTTCAATTAATAATTCTAACATGCAGACACTGGATTAATACTCCAAAAAATTCCATTTTGATTATATCAAGAATTATATTGAAACACATATGAGTTCACCACTCATCAAGATTGTGGTCCATAATAAGCAAATGCTAAAATGTATATTTTAAGATTAAAGTAATAGCCTACTTTATTCATTAAAACATTCGTGATTCCAGATTCATTTAATAGTGCTATTATCAATAGTCAACTACTATCATGATATGAAACTCATCATTCCCTTAAAGTAAAGTCCTTCACTTATATGGATATAAATCGCAACACTGCAGTCTAAACCATAATCATGCGACCAACATGATTATTAAACTGTGAATCAATTAATTTTGATTATAATAATATACATATTTCCCATACATCTCTATGTATATGTATACTACTTACAAAAGAATCTCGATACCTTATGAATAGATATATAATGCCCAGAAAAACTAAACTCCTTTGTTAATTAATAATAAATATTTTCATTACAAAAGCAACTGGAAGACAATTAAGTTATAAGTAATAAACTTGCTTTCTAGGTCACTATATTTATATAACTCCAACAATCAACAACCTAGACCTCTCAGGAAAAGTTAGTCTTGGTGAACTCATTCCTTTGCTATGGCGAAACCTTCGAATCAGTATCCAGACCTCTTAAGTAATGTTAGCTATGGTGAACTCATTCCTTTGTTGTGATGAAACCTTCGAATCATCAACCTAGACCCAAACCATTTTTAGAAATTTAACTTACCCGTTTGTAAAATCCAACCCGAATAATGATCTAAAAACCCTAATTCGGGATTAGTTAAAAGACGGAATGAAAAAGAGGCAGCCTCCATCGACCCTCTGACATCTTTCTCTCATCTAACCCTAATTTCGTCCATTTTTCCATTGTCAAACCTTTACCATGGGCGACTCAGATTCGTTCCCTGTTGTGAAGTTTCTGACTGAAATGCGCAGCTAAGTGTTTCTTTTCCTTTTGAAGGTGTAGCAATGGCTGGAGTTTAATGAGCATAAAAGGGGAGTAGTTTAATCCATACTTCAGCTATGAATTTATAAATTCCTAGGTCTAGGATTTTTAATTTGTAGTTGAGCTACTTGATTATAGTTTTAATAAATGTTGGATATTCATTATGAGTAGTTTCAATTGGTTTATGTAGAGTTTTGAGCTTAAATATATAAAGTTTCATATATGTCTATTTGTAATCTTCTTGATTCTCTCTTATCTTAAATGTTTATGTTTGATATTGAGTTGATTCTAGATTTCATCAGACCTATTGCATTAGCTAATCCTATTACACACACTAAGAGCACTTAATAGGGTCTTAAGAAATGGAGTCCCATTGATTAAGATCCTGGACTTAAAGAGTACTTTAAGGTTTACCATTTTGAAGTTTAGTGATTCCTATTCTCGCTGAAATCAATTTCATACTATGGCAGCTAGAGCTGACTTTCAAGAAATACATTTTACACTTCTATATCCCTAAAATCTAAAAAAAAGCATTTTTCACTTCAATTTAGTTCAATTAATGATTTCAAAAATCAAAACCCCCTTTTTTTCCCCAATTAGTTTGCATAGCATGGCATATAGGTTAACTTAGGTCCATTTTAGGTTCCGATTAAGTGAACAACCTAGGGTTGCACCCTATAGTGCAATCCTTGGATTATTTTGATTCAACCTCTAAGCGTTTAATGACTAGGTCTGAATCAAATGGCGTCGTTACCGGGGAGCCAAGAAATTGGTTCTCTAGGTTAACTTCTATCATTTAGCTGCTAAGTGGGTTTGCATTCTAAATAGTTTAGCTTCATACTTGTCAATAGTTTAGGTTTTGATTTTGCATAGCATCAAAATTTTTGGAAATACAAACAAAGATACTAATTTTCTTCATTTTTCATACTTAGCATTTTACATCTACATAGCTCAGAGTCCTGTTTGCTACTTTCTGTGAACATTCACTACAACAAACCCCTTGTTTCACCGTGGCCAATTTGTAGGATTTTACGAGGATTCCTCTCGTGAAATTTTCCCCACGGCCAACTTTCATGCACAGCTTTAAAATTTTCTTTACCTGTGCGTACATACTTTCACACACCCATACACTTGCATCCATCACATCTCATCTTTTTACTTGAATTTGTGAGCTTGCAAGTCAATTTGGTTCACTTTTATTGTCTTTTGATTTTTTCCCTTGCATTCCCTAGAAAATCAAACTCCTACCCTTCAACCCTGAAATTGAGAGATGTCTGAGAAAAATTAGAAAGGAGAAGAGAGTAGAAGGGACAAGCAAGGTAGTTGTTGAAGAGGAGACTATCTTAGTGGAGTCTAGCCTGTCAAGCAGTGAAAGTGAATCATTAGAAGGTCAAATAATGGCTGAAAACTAGCTAATCTGCAAAACCCCCAATTTAGGAATGGTGATAATAGAGGTAATGGGGAGCAAGAGTAAGTTGGTGAGAACAATGGCAACCTTAGAAGGAGGACCATTAGGGAAGCTACTACCTTTAATGTGAATTATGATCTTTTTACTACTGTTTGCCTTAATGTTGATGTGAATTTTGAGATTAAAGGATTGGTTATTAACTCTCTTCATAAATTTCATGGTTTAATAGGAGAAGATCCCTACATTCACTTGCAATTGTTGTCCATGATTTTCTAGAGCATGAAACTGGTGGGCGCTTCTTTAGATCAAGTGCTATGGAAAGTCTTTCACCTATCTTTGGAGGGTAACGCAAGGGAGTGGTACATGAGCCTTCTAATACATGTGGCGAATGCCTACCACAGCTGGGGAAATTTCTAACAAGCATTTTTGGAGAAGTGCTTTCCTGCTTCCAGAGCTTAATCAATGAGAAAGGAGATTTACTTTACATAACAAGACTTTGATGAGTCCCTCTATGATTATTGGAACCGTTTTCAAGATCTATTGTCAAAATGCCCTCACCATCAAATACCAGATGATTAGTTGGTGCAGTACTTTTATAATGGGTTGAAGAGTCAAGACAAGGGTATGTTCGATGCAACCTCAAGAGGTTCATTGATAGACCTCACCATTGAAGACTCTTAGGATCTGATTAAGAAAATGGATCTGAATCACTAGTAGTACAGTGTTAGGGACACTAGAGGGGTACATGAATTGGGAGTTTCAGCAGTTCACTCTAGAAGAATGGAAAGTCTTGAGTCTAAGATTGAATCTTTGAAGAGTAAAATGACTACTCAACTCTCCCTCATTACTGTAGAGTTGAAAAATATGAGTGTGCATCATCCACCAACCCCTATAGATCTTACTACACCTAGTTGCAAAAATTATGGTTTTGTGTGCTAGTAATGTGTCCTAGGCCAGTGGTCATATGTGACTTTTGTACTGACATTCTGACTTATTATTGGTATATTATAAGGTATTATTTTATATATGCATGTATATTGTTTATGTAATGTTATTTACATTCCATAAACAGTATTAGGCTTATGTCATCAAGTATATGACTTGATAGTAAAACCATAAGCATTATTATACTATTCTAACCTATCCCTGGTCGATCATTATTGGTGGAACAATAATGAATTAAGGTTATTATGTGTTCGATGATTACATTTTACTGATCATGTATATAAGTTATGAAATCAGATACATAGATATATGTTAGAGAACATTTATTAGATCGACCTATAGAGAGAACACTACATGGTTTCATGTCATTAGTGATTCTCAATATGGTTTGACTTTAGTCCTTTGACCTGAAGTCATCATGGTTCCCTATATGAGGAATTCAGTGATTTGACATTAGACTAAGTTATCTTTAACCGGATAATAAGTAGTCTTATGTTGGACATTAAATGAATTATACTGAGGGGTGTGAATGACGTAGATTAGATTTGTATTACTCTTAAATGAGAGAGATATCATTTAGGCTTCTTGATAAGTTTGACTAAAGAAATGCATGGCCATGCTCAAATGAATTGTTGAAGAGTCATCAATGTCATTTGTTATAGTCAGTCAACTTAGGAATTAAGAAACTATGATTAAGTAAAGGTTGACATGTACCATGCCTTATAATTAATCTTGATATTGTGTTACAAAGGGATTGAGTTCATAACCATGATTACAGGTTAAATTGGATTACCGATCCTTTTTTATTTGGATAGTCATAATGTCTTGTTAATGGACGTTTGACTTATGGGCCTTAAAGTGTGATCAAGCTCATTGCCAACATCAAATGAGCCTACAAGGTCGCATATAAAGAGTGATGTTATTTGGGCTTATTCTCTTAGGCCTAATTTATTAGACACTAAATAAATATATGTGGATATATTTATTGGGTTAGATGGAATTAAGATGTCGGACTTTATTATATGAGATATAATATAGGCCGAAACTTATGCGGCTTCCATAATCCTAATGGGTTTAGGATTATAATATTCTTAATCCTATTAAAATAGGATTGTCCTATTCCTACTAGGAATAGGGATAAGGGCTTCTCTATAAATAGAGGGCTTATGTCTCATTAGAAAACGTATGAAAAACCCTAGCTACCCAGCCACTTACTCCTTTTCTCGAGAGAAAAACTGTGTGGCGTTCTAAAGTGTTTTAGAATGTGCTAGCATACATTAAAGGATGTTTGCGAGCTACAACATCAAGATATCTGAAAAGAATCCCAATCCGTACGCTTCAAGAGGTAATTCTGTACACTTCCTATTGTGAAATTTCGATTAAGCAAGGAATAAAACCTAAAATCCTATGGTCCATTCCTTTATGCACTGTGCATTCCTGGGCCATAAGTGATCCAACACTATGATGCATATTTCTAATGTCTGTCCCAATCATTATGAAGAGGTATCTACTATCTATTAGGATCGCCCAAATCAGAAGTGGGAACCTTATTCTATTACATATAATAAGGGTTGAAAATCAAATCCTCGACTTAGTTGGAGAAATGAAGAAAGTAGACCTCCAAACAGACTCCAGCGAGGTGGAGGGGCTGGTCCATCTACTAACTAGTTCCAACACCAATAGCAAGCTTTAACTGTTTCACAAAAGGAAGAAACAAATCAACTCTTGCATAATATGATGGCATTGATGAAGGAGGAGAGGACTTATAAGGGTAACCATTTCAATTCCCTAGCTTCTCTAATTTAACAAAACTCTTATAAGAACATTGCCAGATTCAATGCCCCAGAGAAAAGAATGGAGAAATGGTAGACAAAGGCTAAAAATATAAACTCCTATGTCACTCAGCTATCCAATAACATCAGTGAGCAATAAGCTAGGAGCAGTGGCATTATTCCCTCAAACACTGTTATAAACCCTAAAGGCTTGAATGCTATCACTCTTTGAAGTGGGAAGCAAGTGAAGTTCAGTGATGAAGATGAGGAAGTAGTTGAGGAGGGGCATGAATATGATGAGTTGCCTCCCACACCTGTAAGGGTAAAGAATTCTAAAAGCATTAAGGAGAAAGCATTATTAGCTGAAAAGAAGTCCACATTTTTAAATAGCAAAGGAACAAATTCTAAGAGCAACCATGAATAAGCAACAGCAAGTGAGCATGTTGAGTCAAGCAAGCATAGGGTCAATAAAACCAATGGAATCAAGCAAGCATGGGGTCAATAAAACCAATGGAAAAGAGGTAAATCTTAAATACCTTCCTTTTTCTAATTCATATTTGATGAGTAAAAGAATGAATGAAACTAAGCATGAAAAAGATATTATCGATTTGTTTAGTAGAGTGGAAGTCAATAGTCCTTTGTTTGATCTTATGAAATGAGTTCCTGCTTATGGCAAATACCTTAAAGACCTGTGTACCCATAAGAGGAAGTTTAGGCCAAATGAAAGAGTTCAAGTAAGTACAAATGTGTCTACCCAATTTAAACCTCAAATCCCTGTGAAATGCCAAGACCCTGGATCCTTTACTATCCCTTGCGTTTTAGGTAAAGTTACTATAGAGGGAGCTTTGTTAGATCTAGGGGCAGCTTTTAATGTCATGCTTAAGTCCGTTTACACTTCATTGGGAGTGAAGACTGTTAAGTCTGCCACTGTACCACTCCAATTGGCTGATAGATATATTAGGTATCCTGAAGGCATTATAAAGGATATTTTGGTCCAGGTTAAGGATTTGCTTTTTCCTGTTGATTTTTATGTGCTTGACATGTCTTCTGAGCTTGTTCATGACACCATACTAATTCTTGGTAGACCTTTCTTAAGGACTGCTAACACCATAATTATTATAAAAGAAGGCACCATTATAATGGATGTAGGTGATCACAAAGTTTGTTATAATATGTATGAAGCAATGAAACATCCTTATAAAGATTACTCACTTTTAGGTGTTAACACGATTGATATTACTGTTGATGCTGGTTGCTCTGAATTTAAACTGTAAGATGATTCCTTTATCTTTGAACTCTGTTCACCTGATTCTACTGACGAGGAAGACACCATTTCTTCCTTTTCATCTCTTTATTTTTTCCCCCACTTGCTCATACGGAGGTGACATAGCATGCCTTAACTCGACAGTAGTTAATTGCAAAGCAATAGTATCATCTACTGACACACATGTGAGCTCTATTTCTTTTATTGTCAGTGATGGCCCCCTTGGGAAAGGTTTTCTGTTAATATTTCAGGTGATTCTGGCATCGTGGAGACTGACATTGACATGGCAATTGATGAACTTGTTTCACCACAACAAAAGTTTCTGACTTAAGATAACAAAGATGGTCCACTTTCATCTATTCCACCTGCTTATTTGATGCAAAGACACCTTGACTCTAAGTATTATTCTCATTCCCTTACATCTCCTAACTTATCTACTTTTAATTCTTCTCATACCTTGAGATGCTTAGATGAGTTATTGTCTAGTGATGATTTAGGTATGCAAAAGGATTTATCCATGGCAGTTGCTGCTATAGATCAACCTGTGTAACACCCCCACTACTATAAGGTACATACCGAAACACCTTTATGACATTTCAGTACATACCCTATAATAATAGGTGTTACAGTCTCACTTTCACTTTATCACATGGTAATTTATTCTGCTTAATCATGGCATCTACTATCATACAAGAAAGTCACCAAATTTTTTAAAAAACAAATTTCATCTTTTCACTTCATAAATACTGAATGTACATACATTGTAGCTTTCCAAAAATCTGTATATGTACATCATCATATCCTAATACAAAATATACTACATGAAAGAGGAAATACAAAAGATCTAACTAAATCCTTCAATCCAGCTGACCGAACTTTGAGCCATATTTTCTTCGTAAAAGTATAAGAATTAAGCTTCTTGTACCGTCTCTCAGTAGCTAGAATCCTCTCTGTACCCTGAAATGTCAATGTGCAAATTTTGGATGAGTTTTACGAGCTCAGATGAGGTAACCATCATCGATGGTTTACCCAATTCATGCAACATATCATTTCACATAATAGATAATTCACATCGTTGCATTTTTTTCATATAATATCATATATCACATTTTCATTTAAGAGTAAGACAATGGCATTTCAATCAATCATTATGGAATGCACATGTGATTCTTTTTCAATTATTACGTTGAAGTGACCGAGTGCCTAAACTGTTCTGTATCTGTTGTGGATACCGAGCTCATTTATACTGTCCCTTATTCGTTGGGGATACAGGCTTATTTTACATAGTGAGCCTTTGGCTCTTAAGCACATTGGAGCTTTAAGCTCATTTTCAGTGGCTACTCAAGTCTTAACTCAGATTATCTGATCATGCATTCATGTATGGAATGCATCTCATAATCAATCAATCAATTCAAGAAAACAATTACTTCTTTCCATTCACATACAAGTAGCACTTCAATATTTCATCCATACATCACAATCATCAGACCTTTGTGTCCAACTTTTAGTACACAACATTACACATTCAATGGATAAGTCAAAGCAGAATTTAACACAATAGTAATTGAGTGAGACCGTCTAGGTTACTCACTAATTACTTCTGAAGCTATTGCCTCAAAGTTCCGGCAACGTCTAGATGTTGACATTCCAATTGCTCCTCTAAAACAAGCAATATACACACAT
The DNA here is from genome assembly GCA_027575705.1 of Erythroxylum echinodendron. Lineage (NCBI taxonomy): Eukaryota > Viridiplantae > Streptophyta > Magnoliopsida > Malpighiales > Erythroxylaceae > Erythroxylum > Erythroxylum echinodendron. The sequence continues at coordinate 1,580 of JANZXR010340364.1, read as the reverse complement.
CAAACTTTAGCACAACTATAGGCATTCATTTATGCACATGTATGTATATGAAATATGTGAGACCCGATTTTTCGAACCTAACTCGGACTTGCTTACTTGCTCTGATACCACACATGTGAGACCCCGTTTTCAAAGTCCGACTATTACATACTTATTCATGCTTTGATGCCATAAATCTATCGGGCCCTGATTTCAGAACCTAACTCCTCATACATGATTATTTATGCTTCCTCTGATACCATACTTATTACTTTCATGCATACAGAATATCTTACTACGTAAATTATCTTCTAGAGATAACACCTTGATCACTTTCCGGTTATCCTCTCAAAACTCTCCTTTTATTAGTCTCATTGCTTGCGTCTCATTTTCGGCTTCCCTTGGTCTAATTTCTATCATCTCATTTCTATCGTCTTCAAAGTCTGTGAACAGTAACATAGACGATATCTTACAATCTTCATAACTTTCTCTAGCGTAATCGGTTCGGGTATCCTTTATATAGTTTGATAGACAATTCCAAGGTCTACAACCTCCCTGAAGACGCCAAGATCAACTCTATCTTATGAGGGGTCAACAATGAGACAAAAGATATAAGCAAACATTAACCCAGACGATAGTGTGAACAGGGTAATAGACGAAGGCTGGGAAACACAGATGATACTTTTCGGGCATCATATCTTTCTCTAGGAGAAACGGTTTAGGGTATCCTTTATACAGTTGGAAAGATAACTTCAAGCTCCTTAACTTCTATGAAGACCTCGAAAGTCAATTCTAACTCCTGAGGGTTCAACATTTGGAACAGAAGATACAATATGAACAGGAACACGTAAGATGAACTTCGCTCCAGTACTTCTTAACTCCTTCTTATAATTTTGAGTCCTTAATCTATCCTCTGCATTCTATCTTCTGTGGTTGACTTTTATCTTCTGGGTTGACCCTCTTTCATCTGAGAATCTATCATCTGAGGTTCGTGGACAGTGACACAGAGGATACGAGTCCTCTATGTTTTTCTTCGTCTGCGTACAGTAACACAGACGATACGTGTCCTCTCGCTTTACTTCGTCCGAGTATAGTAACACAGACGATATGTGTCTTCTATATTTCAATTCGTCTGTGTACAGTAACATAGATGGTACGTGTCCTCTTTATTTCAATGCGTCTGTGTATAGTAACACAGACGATACGTGTCCTCTTTATTTCAATGCGTCTATGTACAGTAACACAAACGATATGTGTACTCTTTATTTCAATGCGTCTGTGTACAGTAACACAGACAATACGTCTCCTCTTTATTTTAATGCGTCTGTGTACAGTAACACAGATGATACGTGTCCTCTTTGTTTTACTTCGTCTGTGTAGAGTAACACAGATGATAGCGCTTTCAATAATCACAGAGGAAGTCCTTTCGTCTGTGTGCAGTAACATAGACGATTCTTTCCTCTATACTCTATTGTCTATGTTTTTCTCTACTCATCCTTCATACTCTTCATCCATTCTTTCCTCTGGGTTCTGATTTGTCACAGACAATGCTTAACTCTTACATCCTCTTTGCCTCTGTGTTATGACGTCAGCACAGAGGA
>JANZXR010340269.1:0-24735 GCA_027575705.1 Erythroxylum echinodendron | reverse complement strand
TAATCTTAAAACATACAACTTAAGCATTCGCTTATTATGAACCACAATCTTGATGAGTAGTGAACTCGTATGTGTTTCATTATAATTCTTGATATGATCAGAATGGATTTTTACAGAGTATTAATCCAGGATCGGTATGTTGGAATTATTAATTGAAATATGTATCAGGGAATATTCACTCAAATAAAGAGTTTATAGTGATATCATCACTTTTAGATGTTTTAAGGAGATTTGGTGATTAAATTGGCGCCAGTAGTTTGATTGACTAACTACCCATCAAGTCTTAACACCAAGATGAGATCTTGTGTGTTAATCACCATATAAATTAAAACGGGTGATCTAGAAGGAAAAACCAACATAAGGGCATAACGATAATTTTTCTCTTTATTGTGCGGATGGCTTTAATAAGGTTCTAAATAGGGTTTGTAATTGGACATAAAATATGTGTTATCATAATATTTAATAGTTCAAGAGTTCAACTAATTGTCTTTAGTGGAATGATATTTAGTTAATAAGCTAGAATTAATTCTAATGAGATTAAATTAATTCTAGGCTTATTAGAGCTTGAATTATCAAAGTCTAATAAGATTCCCCACTTGGCTTTAAGGAAGGTTATCAAGCTAAATAAGAAATATAAATGGAGATTTTAGAAGCCTATAATTGAATGTTGGGCTTGCACTAATTAATGGTTAATTAGATTCTCAAATGTTCATTTAGAAATGGCCTAGACTTTGGTTTAATGTTATTGATTATATTAATTATATTAAAACAAATTTTTTAAAGAAAGGAGTAGCAATTTGGGTTTTATTGGATTGATTGTGCAGCTGCACATTTGAAATTAAATTGCTAAATAAAGATGGTCTTTATTATGGTTTATCATCATTAATTAGAGTTATGAACTTACCATTAAATGGTTTAATGGTTAACTTTTAATGTTAGCATATAACCTATTAGCCTTCATTAGATTAAAGAAGAAAGATGTGCATTGGATGGACTATCTTCCTTATTCCATCTTCCAAAACTAAAATTGGTAGGTCATATTTAGGTTAATAGTCTTTTCATATAGCCATCTTAAAGATAAATGAGAAGAGTCTCATTTATTGGATACTTTATGATTGATTAAAGTAAGAAGTGATGCATTGGATGCTATTCTCTTCTTCAATTCCATGCATAACCGAAATTGAGGGTGTAAGAAGGTGATCTTGCATGGTTTAACTCTCTCTCTCCTTTCATGCATGATTAATTAGAAATTTGCATGAGAAGAGTCTCATTTTTGGTTCATTTTTTCTAAGAAAAATCTCCTCTTAACATTTCTTCTCCTTTCCCACCAAAGGATTTTGTTAACAAAGTTGTCCTAGAAGAATAAGAGATAAATCAAATTGGTTGAGGATACAACAACAAGGAGAGGATAGATTGACAAAGAAAAGGATTTAAAAGCAAAAGGCTTCGGATATAAGAAGAAGGAGAGAATAGCACAGCGAGAAATTAAAGCTGTAGCGAAGGAGTTGGTAATATCACTATCTTGTTTATGTTTATTATTATCCTTATACCATATCATGCATAGATTGGTATGAGGATTTGGATATATTGCTTCAACTACAAATAAGATTTTTAAAAACTTTTGAAATCTACTAGTTCTCAAAATGTGGCATGCTTTCATTTCCCTATCCAACAATTGGTATTAGAGAAAGGTTCTAATGCATGATTTCAATTCCTATATGGTTGAAATATGGGTTGGCAATCTTTTTTTTTATGCTGCATATTTTTATGTGACAGAAATATATATGGTGTATGTTTTGCTCTTTTGGTTGTCCATAGAAATTAAATTTACCATATAAGATTTCTTCATTTGGTTGTAACAAGGAGGGTGGTCTATCATCACCATGTTTCCTCGGCTTCCTTTTTTTTTCTTTAATTTTGTACTATACAAATTGATGTAATGATGAAAGTGAAGCAGCCATGGATTAAAGAAATGGAGAGGTAAAGGTTTCGGTGTATCCTTTTGTGTATTAGCATAGTTTCGGCTTTAATGAAAACGAGTGTTGAAATTTTTTGTCATGACAAAGATTCGGTTTTATGAAAATCTAGTGCTGGATTTTTTTTCAAAGTGAAAAAATTCAATTTTTATAAATGCCATTACATTTTATTTACGAAATGGGCTGGATCATGTGAATGAAGAGTTCGAAGCGGAAGATCCAAGTCCAAAAAGAATTTTTTGGGCCTAAAAGGCTTGTAGTTATTTTTATGTTTCTAGGATGGACAATCAAAAGTGGCTTAATTAGTTCATGTGATGAATGGAGAAATGAATGTAAATAATATATGATATTATATGATTGCATGTCATTTAGAAAATTGCCAACCCTAGACCTTGCCATGCATTCATTATGTATGAGATATATAATGAAACAATATAAGATGGATAATAAATTTTATCTAGATAAGATGGTATTTAAAACTTAAAGCCTAAAAAGATTGAGTAGGAAAGGATGCTCATGTGAGAGTTCGCGGTCTCCAAATAATGGCCCATTTGCATGTGGTGAAGTGTTACTCCCCAACGAACGACATGAATCCTAAATCTTGCATGGTTTGGGTCTCCTTAAGGATAAGCCACTTATTGGTAGCAAATGTGACCTTCCACCAAGGCATGGATTGCAAGTATCTTCAGTGAAGGAATCAAATGGTTAAACACTCAACATGTTTTTTATCAATAAACTGCCCACTGTAGCTTTATTGGTAAAAGTATGGACCAAATTATGATACTTCTCAAAAATTTGGGTATTAGATGCTTGGTAGTTTTTTGAGTGGGAGGGTCTTAGTTTTTCTTTTAATGGATAAGATGGCCCACCGTCACTTAGTCTATTATAAATAAGAAAAATAACTGTCGTATAATGTTTTAATTTTTTAAGTTTTGTTAAAACTATCATCATGCATACATACATCATGATTTTATACAAAGTTCCAATATTGTTGACTAGTATGCTCAAGTTTTAATAATTTATATTTTCAGACATTATCAACCACAAAATGAATCCACTTACCCTGCTTTTGACAAATAACAAATTGGAAAATGGAAACAATTTTAATGAATGGAGACATAACTTTGACATTGTTCTTCAATATGAATGTATTTTATGGGTGTTAACTAAAAATGAGCCTACACCTTCGAGTGGAGATTCAACTCCTGAGATAGTCCAACAATATAAGCGTTAGCAGAATGCTGACGAGACTACTAAGTGTTATATTCTAGCTTCTATCAGTGACATGCTGCGAAAGTAAATTGCTTGTATGAAAACTGCTAGTTCAATGGTCCATCACCTACATGAGATGTTCGGTGACAAGAATAGGTCTACAAGAGTGAAAGCTATCCAAACCTTTCATAATCTCAGACAGAAACCTGGTGAACCAGTGCGGGATTACATGATTAAGGTAATCTCTGCAGTCACTAAGGATGAGATGCTTGGGGTGGATATGGATGTAGACACATAAATGATTATGATCATCAATAGCTTAAAATCTTCTTTTCAGTAGTTTAAGTTGGACTATGAGCTCAACAACAAGGATTACACTTTGAGTGATTTAATGAATACCCTTTAGAGCATAGAGGAGATATTGAATATGAAGGCTCATGGGCCCGAACTTAATGTAGCATCTTCTTCAAATCCTAAGGGTAAGGGCAAGCAGAAGAAGAAGGGTCCAATGAAAAAGAAGGCCCAAACAGGGGTCAAGGCCAAACCTATGAAAAAGTAGGCAAAAGAGAACATCAAAGGAAAGTGTTTCCATTGTAATGAGATGGGCCATTAGAAAAGAATCTGTCTAGTCTACCATGATTCCCTCAAAAACAAACAAGGTATGGGTTTCCTAAGTTTATTAGGAACTATAAATGTAGCAAATTTATATGTTTCTTGGACATGAGATTCAGTAACAACTAAATATGTTTGCAATTCGTTGCGAGGGTTCCAGCAAAGGAGAAGACTACCTAAAGGCCATATTCAAGTCAAGATAGCAGATGGTTCCTATCTTTAAGTAGAATTAGTGGGAGTAGTTATCTTGGACTTTCCTAGTGACCATAGGTTATATTTGGAGGATGTTTATTATATGCCAATGATTATAAGGAACATGATTTCTGTTTTTTGTCTAATAAAATTTGGTTATTCCTTATATTTTGGAAAAGTTGTTTCAATATATAAGAATAAGGATTTTATTTATGATGTGGTAATTAAATAAGGATTGTTCTTTATAGAACCTATGTCAGGCTCACCAAACACCACCGAATTGATAAAACCAAGACAATCCAATGACTCTAGCATCAATTCAAAATTTTTGTGGCATTTAAGAATAGGTCATATCAAGCAAAAAAGACTTGATAGGTTAGTAAAGGATGGGATCCTTATGGGCTTGGATAGTGATCCATTAACCACCTGTGAATCTTGTGTTGAAGGAAAAATGACCAAAGCCTCATTTCCTTCTAAAGGAAACAAATCTGAATCCACGTTGGAGCTGGTACATATTGATGTGTGGGCCCATAAATGTACAAGCTAGAGGACGTTATGAATATTTCATGACTTTTATAAATGATTACTTAAGATATGGCTATTTGTATTTGATGAATAAAAAGAGTGAATCCTTTGATAAGTTTAAAGAATTTATAGCTATAGCTAAGAAGAAACTAGGCAAGCCATTAAAACAACTTCGATCGGATCGAGGTGGTGAGTACTTATCTAGAGAGTTCCAGCAATATTTAATTGACAATGGAATTGTTTCCAATTTGTCAGCTCCTCGAACACCTTAATAGAATGGTGAAGCTGAGAGGAGAAATAGGACTCTATTGGAAATGGTAAGATCAATGATGTCTTACGGTAGCCTTCTAGAATCATTTTGGGGATATGCCATATAAATAACAATATATTTTCTTAACTTTGCTTCTTCCAAATGGTGCCTAAAACACCTAGGGAGTTGTGGACTGGCCGAGTACCTTCATTGAGGCACTTAAGGACTTGGGGCTGCCTGGACTATGTTCTAAAGTCTGAATCCACAAAGATGGAACCAAGGTCAGAAGTATGTTTGTTTATAGGATATCCTACGGGAACTCGAGGGTACTATTTTTATAGTCCTCAGGATAGGAAGGTATTTGTGTCGACAAATGCGACGTTCTTAGATGAAGATTTTGTGAGAAATCACCAAGGAAGAAGTGAAGTAGTGCTAAAGGAGTTAGTTATTTCATCCAAACCAAGAGTTAATATGGATATAACAGACCAAGATGTCAAAATGGATTCAAGAGTTAAATCGGAAGTGCAACTTGAACATCAAGTTGTGCCTAGATGTAGTAGGAGGGCTATGAGATAGCCATATAGGTATCTAGGTCTAGGAGAAGGCTTAATTGCCATCTCAGACCAAGAAGAAATGAATCCCATTACATATACTTAGGCTATTAATGATGTTGATGTAGAAAAATGGTTCAAGGCGATGGAATCGGAAATAGATTCCATGTACACTAATAAAGTCTAGGTCCTTGTAGATCTACCACCAGGTATAAAAGCCATAGGATGTAAATGGATCTACAAAAGGAAAAAAGGATCAGATGGAAAGGTAGAGACCTTTAAAGCTAGATTGGTAGCTAAAGGCTATACTCAAAAAGAGGGTATAGACTATGAGGAGACTTTTTCTCTGGTTGCCATACTTAAGTCCATCAGGATTCTTTTGGCCATAGCAGCCTATTTCGAATATGAAATATGGAAAATGGATGTCAAAACTATATTTCTTAATAGGAATCTTGAGGAGACCATTTATATGGCCCAACCAAAAGGTTTCATTGAGCTAAGAAATGAGCATAAGGTATGTAAGTTGCAAAGGTCCATTTATACACTTAAGCAAGCATCTAGGTCTTGGAACATTAAGTTTGATAAGTCTATCAAAACCTGTAGGCTCATACAAAACCCAGATGAGCATTGTGTTTATAAAAGAATACAAGAAGGTAAGGTTACTTTCCTAATCCTATATGTTGATGATATTCAGCTCATTGGGAATGATGTGAGAATTTTATCTATAGTTAAAGGATGACTAAATGAAAAATTTTCAATGAAGGATTTAGGAGAGGCTAACTATGTTCTAGGAATCAGACTTATAAGGGATTGTAAGAACAAATAGATAGCCTTGTCTCAGTTAACCTACATTGAGAATATGCTCAATAAGTTCACCATGCAAGATTCTAAGAGGGGTTTCACACTTACTAAACATGGAATCAAACTTTCAAAGGAACAAACACCTAAAACCCAAGAGGAGGTTGAACGCATGCATAACAATCCAGATGCTTCGGTAGTTGGAAGTTTAATGTATCCAATGCTTTGCACAAGACTGGATATTTGTTGTGTAGTGGGACTAGTAAGCAGATTTCAATCCAATCCAAGAATGGAACATTGGACTGCGATTAAGTGTATAATTAAATATCTTTGTAGGATGAAGAACTTAATGCTTTTTTACCCTTGAAGTAATCTTATTCCGATAGGATACACAGATTCTAATTTCCAATCAGATGTTGATTTAAGGAAATCAACTTCTAGTTCTATATTTACTTTAGGAGGTGGAGCCATAGTCTGGAGGAGTGTCAAGCAATCTTGTATTTGCTAATTCGACTATGGAGGCTGAGTATGTTGCTGCTTGTGAAGCAGTAAAAGAAGCAGTTTGGCTCCAAAAGTTCCTAAATGATTTGGAGGTAGTTACAGAGGCAGAAAAGGCCATTACACTTTATTATGATAATAGTGGGGCAGTGGCTAATTCTAAAGAACCTCAGAATCACAAAGCTGTCAAACATATTGAGTGAAAGTATCATCTTATAAAGGAGATAATACAATGTGGAGAGGTGGATGTGGTAAAGATTCCCACGGAGCAAAATCTTGCTGATCCCTTTACGAAGACGCTATCTCAAAAGGGTTTTGAGGGTCACCTAGCGGGGATGGGAATGAGGGATATGTCAAACTTACTTTAGGGAAAGTCGGAGATTGTTAGAGTTATGTAAATATAGTGCCCTAGAAAGCAAGTGTATTTACATGTACCTTAATCTTCTTCAGTTTTAGTTTTGTAATGGAAATATTTATTATTAATAAAATAAAAGAGTTTGGTTTTAATGACCATATATCTAGTCATAAGGTACCAAGATTCTTTTGTAAGTAATATACATATACATAGAGATGTATGGGAAATATGTATATTATTATAATCTAAATTAATGGATTCACAGTTGAATAATCAAGTTGGTTGCTTGATTATAGTTTAGAATATAGTGTTGAGATTTATCTTCGTGTAAGTAAAGGAGTTTACTTCAAGGGAATGATGAGTTTTATATCATGATAGTAGCTGAATATTGATAATGGCATTATTAAATGAATCTAGGATCAAGTATGTTTTCAAGAATAAAGTGGGTCGTTACTTTAATATTAAAACATACAACTTAAGCATTCGCTTATTATGAACCGCAATCTTGATGAGTGGTGAACTCGTATGTGTTTTATTATAATTCTTGATATGATCAGAACGGATTTTCATAGAGTATTACTCTAGTTGTCTATATGTTGGAATTATTAATTGAAATATGTATCAGGGAACATTCACTTAAATAAAGAGTTTTTCACTCAAATAAATTGTTTATAGTGATATCATCACTTTTAGATGTTTTAAGGGGATTTGGTGATTAAACTGGCACCAGTAGTTTGATGGACTTGCTAACCATCAAGTCTTAACACCAATATGAGATCTTGTATGCTAATCACCATATAAAGTAAAACAAGAGATCTAAAAGGAAAAACCAATATAAGGGCAAAATGGTAATTTTACCCTTTGTTGTGTGGATGACTATAATAAGGCTCTAAATAGGGTTTGCAATTCGACATAAAATATATGTTCTCATAATATTAATAGTTAAAGAGTTCAACTAATTGTCTTTAGTGGAATGACATTTAATTAATAAGCTAGAATTAATTCTAATGAAATTAAATTAATTCCAGGCTTATTGGAGCTTGATCTATCAAAGTCCAATAAGATTCCCCACTTGGCTTCAAGGAAGGTTATCAAGCTAATAAAAAATATAAATGGAGGTTTTAGAAGCCCATAATTGAATGTTAGGCTTGCACTAATTAATGGTCAATTAGAAACCCAATTGTTCGTTTAGAAATGGGCTAGACTTTGGTTTAATATAATTGTTTAGATTAATTATATTAAAACAAGCCTTTTAAAGAAAGGAGTAGCAATTTGGGTTTTAAGGACTGATTGTGCAGTTGCACATTTGACATTAAATTGCTAAATAAAAATGGTCTTTATTATGGTTTATCATCATTAAATGGAGTTATGAACTTACCATTAAGTGGTTTAATGGTTATCTTTTAATGTTAGCATATAACCTGTTAGCATTCATTGGATTAAAGAAGAAAGAAGTGTATTGGATGGACTATATTCCTTATTCCATCTTCCTAAACTGAAATTGGTAGGTCATATTTAGGTTAACAGTCTTTTCATATAGCCATCTTAAAGATAAATGAGAAGAGTCTCATTTATTGGTTAATTTATGATTGATTAACGTAAGAAGTGATGCATTAGATGTTTTTCTCTTCTACCATTCCATGCTTAACCGAAATTGAGGGTGTAAGAAGGTGTTCTTGCATGGTTTGACTCTCTCTCTCCTTTCATGCATGAGTGAGTAGAAATTTGCATGAGAAGAGTATCATTTTTAGTTCAATTTTTCTAAGAAAAATCTCCTCCAAATATTTCTTCTCCTTTCCCACCAAAGGATTTTTTTACCAAGTTTTCCTGGAAGAACAAGAGGTAAATCAAATTGGTTGAGGATACAACAACAAGAAGAGGATAGATTGACAAAGAAAAGGATTCAAAAGCAAAAGGCTTTGGATATAAGAAGGAGTGGATAGTGCAACGAAAAATTAAAGTTGTAGTGAAGGAGTCAGTAATATCACTATCTTATTTATTTTTATTATTATCCTTATACCATATCATGTATAAATTGGCTTAATGATTTGGATATATTGCTTCCACTGTCAATAATATTTTTACAAAGTCTTGAAATCTGCAAGTTCTTCAAATATAGCATGCTTTCTTTTCCCAATCCAACAAAATGTAGTAGTCAAACACAATTTCATTCATTCTGTGAAAATTTTTAGGAACTCTAAAGCTTCCATAATATTACAAAGGAAAGTCTAATCTATATTTTCATATGCCTTGTTCAAATCAAAGTTTAGTATATAATTCTTTCCATCTTTGTTGCTAGAATATCCCTTCATTAATTTTTACATAAATAGAATGTTATCACCCATCCCTTTACATGGTATATAAGTCACTTGTGTAATATTAACATGATTTATAACTTCCTTGAGCCTATTTGCCAAGATCTTTGTTATAATTTTGTAAATGGAGTTGCAATAAGCAATAATTATAAATTCACTAAAATGTTTCTATTCTCCACCTTTATGTATTAGAGTGATGAAATTTCTATTAATCTCTTGTGCACTCTCCTCTTTTAAAGAATTCAAGTACAACATCATGTACTGTCTTTTATAGTTGGCCAAGTTTTAATGAAGAACAATATGTTGACACCATCTAGCCCTAATGCTTTACATTGTTTACGACTTTAACCACCTAATCAATCTCTTACCTGGTTGCTAGTTTAGACAGAATTTTTGCCTCTTGTGTAGAGATGCAACCTTCTATGATATTCTTCATCAAATTAACTAAGGACTGAGTATTAGTGGCAGAATTCATATTGCTATAAAAATATTCATAGGCATCTTTAAGAAATAGCTCCTTTTTAGTGATGGATTGGTTATTTATCACCAAACTAGAAATTTTGTTGAAACATTACATGATATATGGAAAAAAAGATGATCCCCTGTCATCACCCTTTAACCCTTTTGTTCAAGATCTTTGTTTCATTAAAGACTGATCATAAGATAGAGCTTATAATAGGTTATATTTCTATAAATTTCATTATAAACTGAGCTTAGTGGCCTCTTTACAGTTGTTACAATATGAAGCATATTACCTACATTCTCCTTACACAATTATTTGAGAATAGTTTTAAGCAATTTGATTCTTGCACATATTTATGTTGTTTGAAACAATGAAATTTAGCATTGACACTAAGCCATAAGGAATCTTCAAATCATAGTACATCAATAAGAATTTTTTTAAATCTAAAAAGTATTTTGACACTTATAGAATCTATAATGATAATGAATAGTGAATGATTAGAAAGACAAGTATAGAGAACATTGTGTAGTTGATAGGAAATTATTGAAACCACTCTAGATTAGCTAAAGTTTGATCTAATTTCTTCTTGATGAGGCTATCTCCTCATTGCTTACTAGTTTAAGTAAAGAAGTTTCCCCCGAGAGGAACATCAAAGACTTGAATATTCAAGACATATTATCTTAGATCTAAATAAAGAACCTTAGCTATAATTAGAACCCTCAACTTCATCTAGCGTTCGAATTGATATCTTTAGTTAGTTACCATGGCAATTATATACAACTAGATAGCCTCTTGATCCCATCCCATATAAAATTTCTCTGATGTATATTATTGTGAGCATATATGAAAGAAATTTGGCAAGATATCTTTATGGTTTTATATAACATTTTAACATGTATTAATTGATCTATGATGCAAAGAGCAGAAACTTCAAGAGAATTGTTATTGTAGTATACCAAAATTCTACCATTTAGATGTTGATCATAGTTTTTAACTTCCATCTAATTGCTTCTGAGCATTTTTAGGAGAACAAAAATTTCTTCTTTGATTCTGGATTCCATAACAACCATTATATTAAGCTTATTTCAACAGTGAATTTTTTATTACTAACTTCTTAGTAGGCTAATATTCCATACAACAATCTTCATATTTTGTTGTTTTAAATAGGTTGTTTTTTCTTCCTACTCGATTTCGTTTTCAACACATTGTTAAAATCTTTCTCGAGTATAATGCCATCAAGCATTTCTTCTATCCCCTTAGTAACCTACTTTTCATATTTTTCCAACATTAGGGTAACACAGTTTCCTTTAGCTATGTTTTAATCGACTTATTGAGTACTATGTTCTACCACTTCATCATGTATTATTAACTCATTTTCCCCATTTTCATTTACAAAATTGTTTCGAGCTTTCGCCACTTCAAGATCTATTTTTCTAGTTTGGTTTAGCACTTTAATCTTACTCAAATCTTCATATAAACCTATATTGAACTTCTTCCCATTAGGAATCCATTTTAGTTTTGGTTTCTCAATGATAGGCTTCCAAGCATAGGTTACTTTCAGGCTATCCTTCATAGTCTCAAGCTATTCATCCAATCTTACAATGGGAATTACATCAAGAAAATGAGTCATTGAGCTTAACAACATACAAAATTTGTAAAGTTAATATTGGAAACCTTAGCTGTCATGTGATCCATACATATTGTCTTACTAATATAGCTTGCAAGATAGCTCAATCCACTGGTTATCTAGTAATTTAGAGGGACTCTATGTATTCATATCCATATAGGTATGTCCTCCTATTTAAGTTCTTTAATTTTAAGCTTAAGTATCCATATCTGAAGTAGTAAAGGCTTGTTTTGAACATGCCAGGGCCCTGCTTCGAGTACCTTGATTGCAACTTCTTTACATGAAAAATTGAAGAAAAATGTATCATCATTCTTGACTAAAATATCCATCAAACCATAGTGATAGCATGTCGTATCACTACATAAAATAAACTAGACCTACTACTATAGTAGTGGGGAGTCTAGGTCGATCCCACAAATATTGTATGTAAAGCTTTTGAAATGAAATTAAAAAGTGTTTAGGTTTTGATGGGATGGTTTATTGAATAAGAAAATAAAATGAAACTAAACTAGAAAGAAAAATTAAAGAAAACATGCAAAAATGTGAAAAATGATGAATGTGTTAAAGACATAATTCTTTGGTTCAATCTTGGCTTTCACCCAATTAAATATATTTCATTAAATTGTTTTATTCATGTGTCTCTTTGAACTATTGGTCGTAGATTAACACCAAATTTATTAATCCCAGTTTTTCCTTAGGTCAATTTTAATTAAGAAGAGCTCGTTAATTAACCCTAGTACGTTCATACCTCTTATGGGGAATAATAGGCTACTATTAGATAACCTAGGAGATACTCTCTAAGTTTAATTAGATAACTGCCTTATAAACAAGAAAAACAGACCAATCTAAGCAATAATCACACAAACTCGGACTATTTTACCTAGGTTACATTATCCCTAACGATTTAATACCATAAGTTTCCACATACGACTTAAAACAAGACTATTATATATCGCATTCAAATTTTAGCAATGGGTTTTGGTGAAAAATGATTAAATAGAGCATCAAAATTATTCTGATACTATACCTAATCAATACATACTAGATAATGTAATCAATCCAAAAAGAGAGTAATAATAACAAACATACTGAAAAATATGCTTAACAGAGTTCATCGATGTCGATGTCACCTCCAAACTGATGGTGAGACTTCTAGCCCTTCATCTTCTCGATGGGTCTTCAAGAATAATGGTTGTTGTCCACTCTCTCCATCTTGAAAACCAAGGAAGACTTGATGATGTAGCTGCTATCTAGTTGTTGACTTCTTTCTAGCCAAAACCATCTAGATGATTTTATGATAAAAGCTAGCTCAAGTGTTGTCTCAGTTATATGTTGTTTAGCCACTCATCCAATCTACACAAGATAAATCATTTGCTACTGTCTAGTTCTATCTTCTCCAGTCCCTACTGCAGCGGTCACCTCCACACTTCTCTCATATTAAAAACTATGTTCTAATAAAGAATGGGATGGGTGGTTTAAAAACTAAAGAGAACTTGTGATAAATTGCTCCACTCTCTCTCAGATCTACCCATTTCTAACCTAGTTTTGTCTTCACCCATCCATGTCTTCTTTATATCATTAATGCTAGGTTAAAAGTGGAATGGGTAGGTGGCATTAAAACTTACAGACCTTGCATGCATTTCCCCTCTTTATTGTTTCTCATTCCTGTCACTACTTTAACATTTTTATTATGACAATCGTGATCTTATGGTTGTAACATTTTAATTATTACATCCATAAGACAACTGGGGAGGGAAGAGGTGCTAATCATTTTTTTACGAAAATCCCAGCTATCACGTCATTCTCTTTATAATAAAATCTAGGTTAAAAGAAATGGGACAACCATGAGACAATGCTCACTCTCCATTTTTATGCACTATCTTGTCTCCTTTTCTTACAATCTTCTTCTTCTTCTTACTTTATGAAGACAAGTGAGCGTAAATTTTTAAGAAACAACTCAAATGTAGTACTTTCGACTAACTTTAGCTCCTCAGCTTCCTAATTGTACCTAAAACTATATATGAACTAAAGTGAGTATCTTAAGCATTTTCATATCATTAACACTAAGTGTTATCAAATAAATATATTATCAATTAAGCACATATCACATGTTATTTCTAACTGATGTGCTCCTATTACTTCATTATAAGAAATACAACTCTCACTTCAAGAAAGTAGCCTATTAAAGTTGCACATCATTCATACTAACATTTAAAATTTCAACATATGGAGATAACATAGGCTGCTCATTAATTTTTCTTAGATCAAAGTGGTTTAGTATGGCATTAAGTTTGTTATCACTAACCACTTACACCCAAGTTTTCCAAATATTTTTGAAGCTAGGAGTATTAGGATGTTGTAAAGAAGAAGGTTGAGCTATAGGATGGTTTGGAGCAACTAATGTTTGAGAAAAAGTAAGAGGCAGGAAACAATTCAAAGAATCTATTAGTCCCGCAGATAATAGCAAAAAATTATAAATAAAAGTTATGTAAAGCAGATGAAGCTAAATGATAGTGACCAATACCAAAAGCAAAAGCCTCTAGTAGCACGAGTAGATAGGATAGCAAGAGGAAAGATGATGGAAAAAAAGAGTGTACAATAAAAAGGAAAGTGTTAAGCAACAAATTGATAATAGAAAGTAAAAGTGAAGGAGCTTTTTATAAGCACACAGAATTCCAAAATAGAAGGCAAAAAAATGTAGGAACTAAAGGTTGGAAAGTATTTTAAAGTTCAAGTGAGTTTCATGTGGAAAGAGGAGGAATCTTTAGAGAGAATGTACCCCTTGACTTTTAAAACTATCAATAACCCCCACGACATCATTTATGTATCTATAAATGATAATTTTTAATGGCAACTTAATGGTAGGAGGAATATACGATATATTAATTAAAACATAGGGATGGTATTTAATAGTTTTTAAAAATAAAGGACTAATGTAATAGTGTGTCAAACCCCAGGGGTCTTACGAATTTAACCCAAATCTCTAATATGCTTAAAACTCATTAACTTAATGTACAAAGTAATCAAAAAAGCATGTATCCTCAATATAGCATCAATAACTACATATTTTTACCTTGCCTAAATTTTAGCACATAATGAAAATTCTCAATAAATTTAACTAACTTGATACCTCTCTTTCTTAACTTACTTTGAGCTTGAATGTTTTACAATATTTATGATCTGTATGTATCACAAACTCCTTAGGCCATAAGTAGTGTTTCCAAGTCTCTAAGCCTCTTAACAATGCATACATTTCCTTATCATAAGTTGCATAGTTCAAGGCTTCTCACTAAAATATGCTATTAGATTCCTTTCTTACGTCAAAACTCTAATGGGATAAAGTTAAGATACCAACTTTCTCCATACTTCTTTTTTATATCCATAGAGGTTCTTGACAGGATAATTATGGTAAACACATCAAGATCTCCTAGTTTCAGTTTCCATCGCAAATGTAAGGAGATACAACTTACTCATATAAGATTTGCAGATGATCTAATGATGTTCAATAGAGTTCATCAAATTACTATCTCTCTATTGCACAAATCTCTTCAATCATTTTATAAGAAATCTATAATAAATGTCAACTTACAAAAGAGAAATGTTTATTTTTCTTTTGATCTTTCTAACACTGACAGATTAAAGATTATAATTGGATTGAATGTTCACTATCTACCTTTTAAATAGCTTAGAGTTCTAGTATTTTATGAGAAGTTAAGATATCAAGATTGTTTACTAATGTGAGAGAAATTCAAAAGAAAAATAAATACATGGAAAAATAAAACTTTATCATAAGCTAGAAAAGTTCAACTTATCAATTCCGTGCTAAATAATCTTCACGTTTATTAGAGTGCTTAACTTTTCTTGCTTAAGAAGAACAACAAGGAGTTGGAGAAATGCACTAAGAACTTTCTATAGTCTGGGAAGTTTAATAGTCCCAAAGGACTAAAAATCAAGTGGGAGAAATTATGTTGGAAAAAGTAAGATGGTGGATTAGGATTTGTCTCGATACAGATGATCCAGAAAATTCTAGTGGATAAGAGAATTTAAAGACTCTTCAATGACAAAGAAGCTCTTTGGAGCAAATGGATAAATAAGTATTACTTAAAGGATTCCATCTTTTGGAAAATAGGTGAAAAGAAAGAGCAATTACGACCTTTTATATAATTGCTCAGGAAAAGATTGGTCATATAACTCGTTATCAGAATTTATGGTGGAAATGGTCAAAACACTTAGTTCTAGTTGGAAAATTGGGCCATCCAAAGTCCTTTAATCTAGAGAGGGGAACTTTCAACACTCACATCTAGAATTCCAATATAAAATAAAATTATGCATTTCATTAACTAGAATGTTTGGTTATTAACTACAACAGATGTTGATAGATTGCAGAATCACCTCCCTAACTATTTGCCTAACCCTATAATGAAGGATAAAGCAATCTAAACTATCAATAAAAATGGAGATTCCCCAACTGATCACTCTATAGAACGACATTTTTTGGAAAGGCTCCATAATGCCCAAAACCTTTTTTGTCACTTCGCTAGCTACCAGAAGGAGATTAAAAACCAAAGATATGTTAAAGGGATTTAGTGACCAACTCTGTATCTTATGCAATTTTGAACCAGAAACCATAAACCATTTATTCTTCTAATATAACTACATAGGAACCATATGGGTTAGAATGCAACTTATCATAAATCTATTCATTCCAATTATTAATTGGGATAACATTTTCGTGTGGGCTAAAAAGCAATACAAAATAATGGGGAAAGATTATAAGCTTAAGCCTAAACTACTCAGTGTATATAATACAGAGTGAAAGGAATCAAAGATTGTTCAAGAATAATAAAACAGAGAAACATGCACTTTCTTAAAAAATCTAATTTTGGATTAGAGAAATTGCTCACAATGTTACTAAGGACTCAAGCTACTCACTTAAAATAATATGGAACCTAGAACAATTTGACTATGTGATTGCTAGTAATCCTAAGGGATGATAGCTTTAAAATTTTGATGAATTTTGTCGCATCTTGTTTTTGCACAAATTTGTACTAATACCTTATTCCTACTTTTCACAATATATTAATAAATTCATTTTAAGTTAAAAATTTTCACCAATTCTTACACCCAAAGCATCATACTCAATCTCAAAGGTATTGAAAAAGTTAAATAAAGCTAACAAAGGATATATTAAAAGTTCTTTGGTAATTTTTAGGTTTAAAATTAACTCTAACTTTAAAAAAGAAAGGGAAAAGAAGAGAAGCCAAGGATGAACATAGGCTTTTAGATGTGCAGGCCTTTGTGCATTGGGAAAATTCATTGTTGATGTAAGTAGTTTCCTTTTATATGAAATAAGTGACGTGATCGAATAAAAAATCTCTGAGATGTTGGATTGTTTAAAAACGTGCCTTTCTCCTAAGTTCAAGTATCAAATGCCAAGTATTAATCAATCAATTCTACTATAACAAAGTTAGGTGTAACAATCAAATAAAAATTTTGGCTATATCTGGAGTAAACTTGATGATGATATCAAAGTGGGTTAAGTCTTTCACATTGAATTTGATCATTGAGCAACTTGAGAAGAGGAAGAGTGACAGAAAGAAAACATTGTCTTTTGAGACTCATTAAGATTGAGAAGTGACTGCAACACAATGAGAAATTTAGAATCAATGATCAACTCAGTCATTGATTAATACAATCCTGATAACCTAATAGTGAGAATTGTTGAATTTAGGATTTGTGAGTAAAGAGAAAGCTTAAACGAATTTGGATTTGGGAAAGTTAATCAATTGGATTTGGGTAATTAGTTCACCAAGAAATAGATTTATGAGTTTGTCATAGACATCATGGATGGAGATTTCTACATCAGTACATATACGTTTTGTTGGTTAAAATTAGGTCACAAGCATTGCCTACACCAATGAACATGAGAACATCTAGTGAGGTTTCATATGACCTTTAGATGTTGACCTCACAGCAACTGCCTCTAGTGGCCAGCTACCTCCTCCACCTACAGAAAAAGATTCCTTCTCAGACATGTTGCAAAACTCTACCCACTGTCTTGATCATTTTATTGTTAAGGATCCTACAAACTACAAGGGTAAGCTTTATATTGAATTTACTCTTGATGAAGTTGCAAAACTGGCTGCCCCTTTTGCTAATTCTCTCATTAAAAAATTCTTCTGTGGAAAACCAACAATGTATAAATTATAGAAGTAAATTGCAGTAATAGGTTTTAACGAGACTATTCATATTGGTTTGTTGGATTACTACCACATATTGCTACGTTTTGAAGTCAAGGAAGATTAGACTCACTTTTGGATGATGGGTGTATGGTATTTTGAAGGTTTCACTATCCAAGTCTTCAAGTGGTCAACAAAAATTTCACTAATGAAAGAATCATCAATAGCCCCAGTTTGGATTAATCATCCTTCACTGCCACTGCATTTTTTGCTAAAGCACCCCTCTTTTCAATAGGGAGAATTTTTAAAAAGCCCTTAAAAATTGATGTTTCAACGATAACTTTAGCAAGACCCAAGACAATGAGATTTGCATTGTGTTGGATGTTTTGAAGTAGTTACCTCGTTGTTTCTAGTTAAAGAATGGGAATTCGAGCTTCTGAAAAATATTGAATACAAATATGTTCCATATTATTTTTTCCATTGCCAAAAAATTGGACACAACGAGAAGAATTGTAGAACAGTTAGTGGAGACAAGTTTATACTATGAAAAAAATGTTTACCCAAGAAGGGTGTTGAGACTTCCGAGGTTGCGAAAG
The DNA here is from genome assembly GCA_027575705.1 of Erythroxylum echinodendron. Classification (NCBI taxonomy): domain Eukaryota; kingdom Viridiplantae; phylum Streptophyta; class Magnoliopsida; order Malpighiales; family Erythroxylaceae; genus Erythroxylum; species Erythroxylum echinodendron. The sequence continues at coordinate 6,586 of JANZXR010340269.1, read as the reverse complement.
AGATTGATAAGGGTAAAGAACCTATCAGAACAAAGTCAGAGAATCTAGTGGAGGTGGAAATATCGAAAGAAAAATTTTAAAAACATCAATAAAATTTGAAAAAAATTACTCGCGATGATGGTATTATTGATGTTGTTACTGATGAATATACTGATATAGGTAATGTAATTGCATCGATGGACAATTCTGAGTATGGTTTGAATGTTACAAATTCAATGGATTTGGTGAGCTCAGTACTATTGTGATTATTCACGACTCTATTGCACCTGTTATTGCTTCCATCCAAAAGATAAACCTTGAGGCTATTGTGGTCGAAGATGTTGATGATGATTCTGCTGAACATACTGTCCAAACACAAAATCTAGTTATTGTATTATCTGAATATGAGGGAGCTGTTGATAAACTTTCTACTTTTGTTGTTGTTGAAGGAATTATTGTTACCTGATCGCAAGGTTACACACGCTAAGTTATACTATATATAACCTTGGTAAATTTCGCAAGTGTACAGGTCGTTTGCGTAGTACATAATATATCGATCCCACGAGGAAGCCTAATATAGTCCTAAAATCTAAGGTCCTACTAAACTACAATAATTCAAAAGAAATAAAATAATGTAGAAAATAAATCAATCAAACAACTAATTTTAAGAATTGAGTTTAAGAAATCTAAATATGATAATAAACCACATAAGCCAATCCCAAAACTAACCTAGAAACTATCAACTGAGAGAAAGGAGGATTTAATCCGAAATTAATGAAAATCTAATCAATTATGCAATTCTCAACTTAATGGGTCTAGATGGTTCTAGGGTGAATTACTCTTTCTCGAGTTATAACTCTTAACCCTAATTAATGATCCCTAATTTAAATTATGGAATTGCGATCTGTCGATTCGCGATTGGCCCAAAACCTAAAATAGTTTTAAGTTGTCTATTAACCTACCGGGAATCTATGCTCGATCTCTCGTTTCACGACTCTACCGGTTCAATCCAATCCTTTACCTATTAATTCACCTAACTCTTGTTATCCCAAATTAATTATTTCACTCGGCTCACCCTCTCAGTTTATTGCCGAATTATTATGAATAAGAATTAAATCATAATTAAATCAAAAGAAAACATAACCAATTAAACTTTATCAATCTCAAGAATTAAAAACCCAAAGGTGAGTATACACAATAATCAGCACTTAACATTCAACTCAATATATTCTCAACACTTATTTGAATTCTATAAATGAATAAAACTGAAATAAATGGAAAACATGTCAGGAAAAGAGATATGGAGTCGATGACAGTGGGAAACCATCTATTTCAGGAAGTACGTCGCGTCAAGCTTTTCTGCATGTCTCTCTTCCTTTGTCTCCTTCCTCAATCTCTCAACTTCTCTTTAGGTTTTTTCAGGATTAGATCACATGAGTGCTCTCTTTTTCAGACTCTCCAAGCTCTCTTCATCCATCTCATAATGTTCTATTTATACTTTGGGCACTTTAGGTCAAAGTTAGGGTCGAAATGGTCAGAAAAATATAGTAAATTTTGACTTTTTGCTTCAGCTCGACGTAAGTCACGACCGTGGCCCTGCTTGCGACCATCATGGTCAATGCCTAAACCTTTGTATCACGATCGTGGCCTGATGTGAAAGATCGTGGCCTGAATGGAAACTTTTTGTCATAACCGTGCATCTCTGTGCACGATCGTGGCCTGGCTGCTCTGGCTCATCCTTGTCTGTCCCGATTGTGACCTGCTGTGCTACGATAGTGGGCTATGCCTTTGGCCTGAAAACTCCCTGCTTCTCCGTTCTTCACCGTTTACCCTGAAACACTAACAAACCCATCAAGGTACCTAAAAAATATAACAATTAAGCTCAAAGACTTGTATTAACCCATAAAAACACTTAAACAAATAAACCAACACAATTGACATATAAACACACACTCAACACTCAATTTAACAATAAATACTTAACAAATTAAACCCTAAAATACAATGTAATTTACAATTATCAACGTCCCCATAATTAAAAGTTTGTTTGTCCTCAAGCAACTGAGACAACACACAACAAACTCAAAATAAATAATGCAATAATAAGGCAATGGCTCTAATCTTCGTGAAATAAATTTAATCTTGAATACAATCAGATAAATCATGTCAAATCATTAGCCTGCACAATATGTGTCTAGGGGCTTTGAACTACATATACAACTTAATCAAGACTTAAATGTTAACTTATTTACCCTTTTCAATTGTATACATAACATTAATAATCTTTCGGTCCCTCAGACTCTGTAAATATTCTTAAGTACATTTTCATGAAAAATCAAGCTTATTATAAGTCCAATAGGTTTTTATTAAGAAAACACACATTTTTTAATTATTTTTTAATACAAGATTACTTGACACACCTCGAAACTATAGCTCCACCTCCTAAAGTAAATATAGAACTAGAAGTTGATTTCCTTAGGTGCCTCAATGAAGGTACTCAGCCAGTCCACAACTCCCTAGGTGTTTTAGGCACCAATTTGGATGGAGTAAAGTTAAGAAGATATGTTGCCTTTTGTAGGGAATATCCCCAGAACGATTCTAGAAGGCTAGCGTAGGACATCATTGATCTTACTATTTCCAATAGAGATCTATGTCTCCTCTCAGCTACACCATTATGTTGAGGTGTTCGAGGAGCTAAAAAATTTGAAACAATTCCATTATCAATTAAATATTGCTGGAACTCTCCAGATAAGTACTTACCACCTTGATCTGATCGAAGTTGTTTTAATGGCTTAACTAGTTGCTTCTCAGATTCAGCTTTAAATTCTTTGAACTTATCAAAGTATCCACTCTTTTTATGCATCAAATACAAATAGACATGTCTTCAGTAATCATCTATAAAAGTTATGAAATATTCATAACCTCCTCTAGCTAGTACATTCATGGGCTCACACACATCAGTATGTAATAGGTCCAACGTAGATTCAGATCTTTTTCCTTTAGAAGGAAATGAGGCTTTGGTCATTTTTTTCCTTCAATACAAGATTCACATGTGGGTAATGGATCACTATCCAAGCCTATAAGGATCCCATCCTTTACTAACTTGTTAAGTCTTTTCTGATTGATATGACCCATTCTTAAGTGCCATAAATATTTTGAATTAATGCTAGAGTCATTAGATTATCTTGGTTTTATCAATTCTGTGGTGTTTAGTGAGCCTGACATAGGTTCTATAAAGATCAATCCCTATTTAATTATCACACCACAAATAAAATCCTTATTCTCATATATTGAAACAACTTTTGCAAAATATAAGGAATAACTAGATTTTATTAGACAAAAATAGAAATTTGTTAAGTCAGGAGGACTTTACAATAATTAATTTTGATGACAATCAAATAATAATAATGTTAGAAATAAATGAATTAGTTTGATGAGCGTGTTAAGTTTGAAAAAGTACAAAACACAAAGGAAAAATATAGAAAAAGTGGCGAAAAACAGAAGAAACAAGACACAGAAGAAGCGAAACATAAAAGAAGTAAAACACAGAAGAAGTAAAACACAGAAGAAGCGAGACATAGAAGAAGTGAGATATAGAAGAAATGAAGCACAGAAGAAACAATGTACATAAGAAGTAGAAACACAAAAGAAAAGTACAGAAGAACTAGAGACACAGAAGAAGCGAGATACAGAAGAAAGAAAGCACAGAAGAAACAAAGTATAGAAGAAGTAGAAACACAGAATAAAAGTACAAAAGAAGTAGAGACATAGAAGAAGAGATACAGAAGAAGTAAAGATACAGAAGAAGCAAAACACAGAAGAAGTAAAGACAGAAGAAAACACAGAGGATACAAAGCAGAAGATACGCAACTACGTCAAGCAGTTAGTTAGTTGGAGTTAGTTACAGAACTCAACTAAATAGCAGTTTTCAAGAATCAAGAAGTGGTTGTGAAGACTCAGGAAGCAGTTATCAAGACTTAACAAGCAGTTATCAATATTCAAAGAAGCAGTTGGAGACTTAGACTATAAATATTGGTCGTAGTCGAAGACTAAATAACTTTTCGAAAAACCTTTGATTCTACAACTTTTGAGCGTTTAAGTGTATACTTAAAAAATCTTGTAGTGCGATACTGTAGAGCTAAACTACTGTAACAATAGCACACGATATCTTTCTACTGAAAGAAAGAAAAGGCTAAGAGCCTGGAGAGGCTAAGATAGCTGAGAAAGAATACTTGGTGTAAGAGACCTGAAGAGGCTCTTGAAGGAGAAAGAATACTTTTACATTTGTTGAAGTATAGTGAATATTCAGACGAATTCTGAGGACAGGATGTAGCCTACGGTTTGGGGTGAACCAGTATAAAATCGCAGTGTCTTTCCTCTTAGTATATTTTGCTCTTAAACAAGTATATAGAAGTTATTTGCAATTTAACTCATAACAATTTTTTGTTAGTTATATTCTTTTAACAAGTCAGAAAATTTCTTATTAAGAAAAATTAAAGAATTTGTATTCAAGAAAAGAATACATAATTCAACCCCCCCTTCTTGTGTATATCATCTATTATAAAAAATTTCTATACTAACGTGTGATTTACTTCAAAATCATGTTCCTTATAATCATTGGCATATAATAAACATCCTCTAAATATAACCTATGACCACTAAGAAAGTCCAAGATAACTACTCCCACTGATTTTGCTAAAACATAGGAACCATCTGCTATCTCTACTTGAAACTAGCCTTTAGGTAGTCTTCGCCTTTGCTGGAACCCCTGCAACTAATTGCAAACATGGTTAGTGGCTCCTGAATCTAATATCCAAAAAATAGATAAATCTGCCACATTTCTAGTTCCTAACAAACTTAGGAAACCCATACCTTGTTTGCTTTTGAGGGAATCAAGGCAGACTAGACATTTTCTTTTCCAGTGGCCCATCTCATCACAGTGGAAACACCTTCCTTTGATGATCTCTTTGGCCTGTTTTTTCATAGGTTTGGCCTTGACCACTATTTGGAACTTCTTTTTCACTGGACCCTTCTTCTTCTGCTTGCCCTTACCTTTGGTCTTTGAAGAAGATGCTACATTAACTTCGAGCCCATGAACCTTGATATTCAATATCTCCTCTGTGCTCTAGAGAGTATTTATCAACTCACTCAAGGTGTAATCATTGTTGTTGAGCTCATAGTCTAACTTAAACTACTGAAAAGAAGAGTTTAATCTATTAATGATCATAATCATCTGTGCATCCACATCCGTATCCGTCCCAAGCATCTCAGCCTCAGTGACTACAGAGATTACCTTTATTATGTAATCCCGCATCGGTTCACCAGGTTTCTGCCTGAGATTATGAAAGGTTTGGATAGCTTTCACTCTTGCAGACCTAGTCTTCATACCAAACATCTCATATAGGTGATGGACTATTCAACTAGCAATTTTCATCCAAGCAACTTGCTTTTGCAACATTCCACTAATAAAAGCTAGAATAGAACACTTAGTAGTCTTGTCATCATTCTGCCAACGCTCATGCTGTTGGACTATCTCAGGAGTTGAATCTCCACCCGGAGGTGTAGGCTCATTTTCAGTTAAAACCTATGAACAACGTTCATATTGAAGAATAATGTCAAGGTTACGTCTCCATTCATTAAAATTGTTTCCATTTTCTAATTTGTTATTAGTCAAGAGTAAGGTGAGTGGATTCATTTTGTGGTTGATAATGTCTGAAAATATAAATTATTAAAACATGAGCATACTAGTCAACAATATTTGAACTTTGTATAAAATCATGATGCATGTATGCATGATGATAGTTTTAAGAAAATTTAAAAAATTAAAACATTATATGATGGTTATTTTTCTTATCTATAATAGACTAAGTGACAGTAGGACATCTTATTTATTAAAAGAAAAACTGGGACCCTTCCACTCAAGAACTACCAAGCATCTCATGCCTAAATTTTTTAGTAGCGTCATAATTTGGCCCATACTTTTACTAACAGAGCTACGGGGGTTTATTGACAAAAAACATGTTAAGTGTTTAACCATTTGATTAGTTCACTAAAGATACTTGCAAACCATGCAAGATATAGGATTCATTCCCTCCAATGGGGAGTAACACTTCACCACATGCAAATGGGCCATCATTTGGAGACTGTGGACTCTTATATGAGCATCTTTTCCCCCTCAATCTTTTTGGGCTTTAAATTTTAAAAACCATCTTCTCTAGATGCAATTTATTTCCATCCTATATTGTTTCATTATATATCTCATACATAATGAATGCATGGCAAGCCCTAGGGTTGGCAATTTTCTAAATGACATGCAATCACTTAATATCACATATTATTTGCATTCATTTCTCCATTTAACACTTGAACTAATTAAGCCACTTTTGATTGTCTACACTAGAAACATGATTTCTTGCTGCACTATCCTCTCCTTCTTCTTATATCCAAAACCTTTTGCATTTGAGTCCTTTTCTTTTTCAACCTATCCTCTCCTTGATGTTTTGTCCTCAACTAATTTGATTTACCTTTTTTTCTTCTAGGACAACTTGGTTAACAAAATCCTTTGGTGGGAAAGGAGAAGAAATGTTTGGAGGAGATTTTTCTTAGA